>CM056380.1:82137390-82302390 GCA_029718625.1 Synaphobranchus kaupii
TTAAATAGCCTATAGCGGCGACAGGAAATGGTGATGCGTGTGTATGTAACCACAGCAACCGAATGTCATGCAAGGGTGTCCCATTTCTTACCTATGCGCCCTTACGCACTTGTGCACCGCACAGCGCACAAGTGCTTAGACCGTAGGGTGAGTTTTGCGACACGGCCCAAGTCTAATGCTGTAGCCTATACCCCGCTTTTTCTAGCACTGCAGCTATCAATACATACGTAATAAGTCAGTGCTAAACATTTTATGACACAAAGGAAAAGCACAGAAAAACTTGCTCTATTCATTGATATTTGTTATTCAGTTAATTGCTTGATTGATGGAATGGGTTAAGATTAATATTCGCATAAAGGTAAGGTTACAGAAGGCTTATTTTACAGCTGGCGGTACGCCACTGGATCATAATGTAGTTGACATGGTTCCTTACCGGGGGATTCAATAAGACAGAAGATGTCAGGGAATGATACCGGAGGCCGCTGAGTTGGATCATTTGTCCACTTTGTAACCGCATAAGGACAGCACTCGAGTAGTTTACTGTTGGGTTTATTTTACCAAACTATCTTTAGAAAACAACATGTCAATGTCATTTTCTGACATTATAATAAAATAACAACGATAGTTAGCTTGATCTACGATGTGTCCCTACTCAGAGCAGTGACAGATGCAGCATTGTTTTCCCCCTTGCTGGCCCCGCCCCTCAACTAAGACAGAACACCGACTGAATCTATCGAGCTCCGTAGTCCCGCCCCCTCCTATCCCTGGCTGGTCCCGGAATACTGCCGGAGGCCATTACCTGCCCCACTTCGGGATCTTTCAGTCACCCTTATGATGATATTATAGCATTGTATGGACCAAACTTTGACATATATGTGATACAAAATCCATTATGTACTCACCACCGCGTTTAAATCAAATTTGCCAGCTAACGCAGTAGCTACCAGGCAGCTGCTCTGCTAGCGACAATGGCTAACACTCTGCTCTTGTATCTTAATATGGAAGTAGCTACCAGCCAAAGAAGTTGCTACCGGCCGCTCTGCTAGCGGAAATGGCTATCACTTTGTCTTATTATGGAAGTAAATCTCCAAGAGCGAGAATCTCTATCAGTCTGGCCATGTCGAAAGTGTCAGCTTTATGGCTTTAACTTCAACAGTGGTGGTGAGCAAGTGAGTAGACTGGATGTTGTTTTTTTGAAAACGTGTTTGTTGTTTATTTGTTGGACATAATTGCAAATGACCAATTTTATAAATTATTTTAAAATGTGACAACCCCTCTCTTGGGTGTTTTGAACGTGTAGCTGCCTGAATATAGAAAAAAAACATTTTCAGTCCATTGACTCCCATTGTATTTTTTCAGAAAAGTGGCACCAAACGTTTGTCACCAAAGTGGGCGGGACTACGGCACTCTATAGCTAATGTTGGCCCCGCCCACCACTGTCAAAAAGAAAAAATAGTTGTGTGAGCAGGAAAGAGAAACAGTGGCTGTGCTGGGATAGCAGTTTTGCAGGCTCCTTCAGGTTATGTGCGCACTCAAAGGCTACAATATTGATCTCAAATATGGACTTTTCTTGCACGCCAGTTCTGTAAAAACACACGCCAAAACAATTTGCATGCACGGAGTTTCGGGCTGTGCACACAGCTCCTCGATTTCCACGCATAGATTTTATTTTCTTGCGATTTTTGGCATTGATATGCCGCCATATTGAATCCTTTATTGATTGAAATGTTACATTACTGTAGCGTTATTATTAGGGGTGTAAACGTCACGATACAACTGCATCGGAAAACTTGTATTTATGTTTACATTTAATTTAGCTATAATTATTCACATGGAAATTGCAGTTTTAAAAATGAAGCAATATATTTTATATTTTTTATAGTCATAATGGTTGTGATTTGAATGTCCTCTTGAGTGTCTGTGGGAAGGGGGATCTGTCAAATCTAATGGTCACATTAGTCACAGTCACATCGCAGCTAAATGTATCGTATTGCATCGTATCGTGATTAATCGTATCGTTATAAATGAAGAGAAATCGCATAACATCGTTGTTCAGAGTTATTGTATCGTATTGTCATCAAGTCTAAGTTTTACACCCCTAGTTATTATTAAAGCAGGCTGCTCTAAAAATTGTGTAGCTTTTGTAGCCATAAACCCCAGTTTTAAGTTAATAGGCAATAATAATAGTTTCCAAAAATGTAAATTTATTCTGACTTTTTCCTCAATGGAGAACAGAACCCATTTACACTTTCTAGATTTCAGTTTTCAGTGTATTATACAATTTGTTGAAGGGAATTTGAAAGTACAGTTCTGCACTTTATCATCATTGTGGTGCCAGTCTCATTTGAGCTGTCATTGTATAGTAGGGCGAACACTTTAAAATATGAAATAGTATCAGATAATAAATTATTTCAGGCGTTCAATAAGCAGGATTATACTATACTATAGTATACTATACTCTTTGATAAGCAACTGTGCTCTGTTCAAGCCTGTGTAGGAATGATTGAAGCTCTGTATCTCTTTTCTCTCCCTTGTTTGGTTGCTGCAGGATGCTCAGGAATTCTCCAAGCTCTTCCTGTCTCTGCTGGAAGACACACTTTCCAAACAGAAGAACCCTAACCTGCACAATGTCGTACAACAGCAGTTCTGTGGGCAGTTTGCCTACGTCACAGTGTGAGTCGTCTTCTCCACGTCATTCAACTGAAGCTGGTTCAGCCTGACTGACTGACAGCTCTTTTAAATCAATTGGAGAAAAAAAAACAACTTGAGCAAGAATTCATTTTTGAAGGGTAAATTTCTTTACATGGGGGGTCTAATTTTACAAAACATTTTACATCTTCAAATGTAAGTTTTCTGAATTTATATTCTGACATCCCATTTTTAATCCAGATTTTAAATGCATGAAAATTAATTTTGGTGTCAAGAGAGACTAATTTTGTAGCCAATGGTTTGCTTCTGGTTTTAAACTAATCTTATATTGTACGTCTACATGTGTTGGGTGTGTTCATGAATGCTAAGTAAAGGTTATTGTCTGGTTTGTAAAGAATTAAGTTAAAAATGTAGTTCAGTACATATTTGTGTAATAATTGTTATTTACCAGTAATGACTTCACTGAGAGGAATTCAAATCATGTTTTGTCGAAGAACTGGAAAGGACATCTGTGCAATATTTTTAGAAGCACAGGTTTTCAACAAAAAAAAAGAAAAAATCCACATTTCTGGCAGACTTAAAATCTCAAACCATGCAGTATATAAACATCTATCTTGTAATGTTTGTGCTCCTTTTGAAAAATTCAGAGGACTTTTGCTTTTGGTCAAATTTAGGAGAAATTTAAAAAGCTGCAGCTTTCCTTGGGAGAAAGGCATTTCAGATGTAACATGAGACTGCAAGGTTAGTGTTATAATTTGTCAGGGGACTGATTTAGAAGATGCCCCAGTAAAGAGTCAGTGATGTTATGGTTTTGTTCAGTAGGATGATAAATCTGTACGTTGCCCACAGCAACGTCCTTGCCTTCAGTTTATTGGTGGGTTTTATAAAGTCAGATGTCTGAATTATATGTGCTTTAATATCAGTGCTGGGGGGAAGTCAAAACCTCAACTCTTATTTTATTACCAGTTATTTATCTTGGAAGGAAAGGTAGAAAATGTGTATGGGAACTTTATGGGATAAGCTCTGCAGGGCTTGATGCAGTTGTTTTTTATTTTTTTCATGATTTACTCTTATTACGGTAAAGGTTAGCAGATTGTTTTATATATCAGGGTAGCATTTTTGGCTTTTTTGATTTAATGATCAGGCTCTTTATGTTGATGTATATAAAACCCTTTCCTCTGAAGTTCAAAAGACGTTGATATATCACCCCAACACAGAACAGTAACATCATTGCTCACAGCGCCATTTGGTTTAATGTAGGAATGTGCTTTTGGCTCAAATGAGCTTATTGGTAAGTCAGGCGCATTGTTATCAGTTAAAGAAAAAATTCACCCGAAAATGTAAGATGTGTATTTACAATGTGATGACCACAATGCGAACGGCTAGAACATGGATGGTATGTTTAATGAGGTAGAAAAAGCAGAACCAAAGCACTCTTCCAAATTAAAAAGCTTTAATTACATGGTTAGTTCATATATGAACATTAAAAACTCCAACATGTTTTGGCCAAGCAGCCGCCTTCATCAGGGAGTGAATGCAATGAAGCTGCTAATGAAACCATGTAATTAAGGTTTTTACTTTGGAACAGTGCCTTGGTTCTGCTTGTTCTACCTATCTTGATGCTTCCCCGCCTTTTTTTATTTTTTTTTTGGCCAAAGAGCACCTTTTTTCCCCCATTTACTCTGTTACTCTAAAGACTCCTTTCCATTTGTTTTATGCCATAGCCCACTATCTGTTTTCATATGGTATGTTTAATACCTGTGTTCACAGTGTAGGGCACCTAAGATTTAAACAAATGACTCTGCGTTGTGTAGCGTTGTGTAGTGGTGAACTGTGCTCCTGTTTAATAGCACAGATATATTGCCATTTGTGGTCTCGGATGTTTATTATCTTAGCGATTAAAAAAAAATGTTTGTCTGTATGCTGGATGGGAAGTAGGGGTGGGACTTCTAAACGTTTAATCGCTAAACGTTTACAAAAATGCGAAACTTTTAGGAAAATATCAGTTAAACTCATTTTTTTAAAGCGCCAACGTCATTCACATATTTCTTATTACCTTTTGCAACCATGTCCTTTTCTCACTGTGACTGTCCTAGGCTCTTGTTTAAAAGTACTGATCTAGTGTTAGTATTGATAATTGAGTGAGGTTGTGATATGGGCATGGAAAAATCCAGGAGTGTGGTATAAATGGTCATTGATTTCCTTGGAATAAAGGCACTCGGTTTAGTTTGAATACATTAATAGAAATCAACAACCAATAAGACCACGTGGTTGGATATGAGAAGAGTCGATGCCCCTTCAGAAGTACCGTACTATTAGGGAACTTTAGTATCAGTGTGAAAGCAGAGGTGAAACATGCTGAAGTGATAGAGCTCCGCCCTGATGTGATGCAGGTGTAACCAATGTGGCCGTGCCTCTCCACTTCCATCCCGCTTCTACGAGCTGGAGCTCAACATCCAGGGGCACAAGCAGCTCACCGACTGCGTCACCGAGTTCCTCAAGGTGACTTTGTTCACTCATCCTCCTGCATTCCGATATCATTCCTCTGTTATTCCCACATCATTCCTCCATTAATTCTCCGTCAGTCCTCTATTTTTCCTGCACCATTCCTTCCTCCATCATTCCTTTGTGATTCCTCTACCATTCTCCCATCATTACTCTGTAGTTCCTCCATCAGTCCTCCATTCCTCCACCATTCTCCCATCATTACTCTGTAGTTCCTCCATTCCTCCACCATTCTCCCATCATTACTCTGTAGTTCCTCCATCAGTCCTCCATTCCTCCACCATTCTCCCATCATTACTCTGTAGTTCCTCCATCAGTCCTCCATTCCTCCACCATTCTCTCATCATTACTCTGTAGTTACTCCATCAGTCCTCCATTCCTCCACCATTCTCTCATCATTACTCTGTAGTTCCTCCATCAGTCCTCCATTCCTCCACCATTCTCCCATCATTACTCTGTAGTTCCTCCATCAGTCCTCCATTCCTCCACCATTCTCCCATCATTACTCTGTAGTTCCTCCATCAGTCCTCCATTCCTCCACCATTCTCCCATCATTACTCTGTAGTTCCTCCATCAGTCCTCCATTCCTCCACCATTCTCCCATCATTACTCTGTAGGTCCTCCATCAGTCCTCCATTCCTCCACCATTCTCCCATCATTACTCTGTAGTTCCTCCATCAGTCCTCCATTCCTCCACCATTCTCCCATCATTACTCTGTAGTTCCTCCATCAGTCCTCCATTCCTCCACCATTCTCCCATCATTACTCTGTAGTTCCTCCATCAGTCCTCCATTCCTCCACCATTCTCCCATCATTACTCTCTAGTTCCTCCATCAGTCCTCTATTCCTCCACCATTCTCCCATCATTACTCTCTAGTTCCTCCATCAGTCCTCCATTCCTCCACCATTCTCCCATCATTACTCTAGTTCCTCCATCAGTCCTCCATTCCTCCACCATTCTCCCATCATTACTCTAGTTCTTCCATCAGTCCTCCATTCCTCCACCATTCTCCCATCATTACTCTGTAGTTCCTCCATTCCTCCACCATTATCCCATCATTACTCTGTAGTTCCTCCATCAGTCCTCCATTCCTCCACCATTCCAACATCCTCCTCCACATGTGTTTTGTTCACTCTGAAATGAAATGTTCTTGCTATTACAATGATTGCAGTTAAACCTATGTTCAGGGATACAAAAATAACCAAGCATTTTGGAAAGACCGCCAGTTAAAGGGAACAGTAAATTAGGACATTAAATAGTGGAAATTGATGCTTCCCTTTCTCATTCCCTAATTGAGGTAGAAAACGGTCTGGGTTTCTGTCATAAATGAGTGTGGGAGAGAGAGTGAGAGGCCTGTGCTCACTTGTGGATGGGTGTGCATTGGCTGGGTTGCCTTTTCCAGGAGGAGAAATTGGAGGGGGACAACCGCTATTTCTGTGAGAGCTGTCAGAGCAAGCAGAACGCCACCCGCAGAATCACACTCCAGAGCCTCCCGCGAACCCTCAACCTACAGCTCATGCGCTTTGTCTTCGACCGGTGAGAGACCGCCTCGGACCCAGGCCCTCCGTGGTTACGCAGGAGTCACTGATGCTCTGAATCCAGAGCCACTTATAAGGCTATTATCACAACACACACACTGCAGGAATCTGATGCTTTATAAAGCAGACATGATGAGATGAGTCCACTGCAGTACCTCATGTGAGTGTAAATGAGTGCTAATGTACTCTTTTGGCTGTCTGCCGGTGTTTTCATTTCATTCAGGCAAACTGGCCACAAGAAGAAGTTGAATACATTCATCAGCTTCCCAGAGGTCCTGGACATGGGCCCTTATTTGGATCAGAATGGTAATGTGCAATGCAACGTTTGCGCAACGTCTCTGCTAACATTTTATAAACGTATGACATTAGCTGGGTTTGGGGTTTGTGCCCTACATAAGCTGAGTGTTGGCACTCTTGCGGGCACAGTGGGGGTGATGGGTGGTTTGTGCCCTTGTGTCTTCCCAGAGGAGAAGTGTGTGTACGAGCTGAACGCCGTGTTGATCCACCGGGGTGTTAGTGCCTACTCTGGCCATTACATAGCCCACGTGCGCGACGCCCGCACCAGTGACTGGTACAAGTTCAACGATGAGGAGATTGAGAAAATGGAGGGCAAGAAGTTGCAGCTTGGAATAGAGGAAGACATTGGTGAGCATTTTTGCGGCGTGTTTGCAAAGTGTGTTAGTGTTCATGATACATCCTGTATTATGGCATTGTGATGCAGTATAATGAGCTTCAAGATTCCATCCTGCATTCTCGCACGCACACACACACAAACTCATTTGATTACTCTAGGCTTTCCTTTTTAGGCTTTAAAATGAATGTAATGTACTTTTTCAGATATATTTGCTTGTCATTTGCTTTATAATGGGAGTAGTTACATCTTCCACTATATTCTGCTTCTAGCCGAAACAGTCAAGTCACAGACACGTAAGCCCAAGTGCAGCAAGGGGTACCACTGCTCACGGAATGCGTACATGCTGGTGTACAAGCGACAGGTGGAAGACCATAGCAATGAAAAGGAGGTTAACATTGAGCTACCAGGTAGGAGCTGTCTGGAAGCCTGCTAGCATTGTTCTTTCAGTAAACAACAGACAGGGAAAGAGTTTAGCTGGACACACAAAGCACTGGACCCTTATATGCTATTGTTGGGTCTAAACAAACACAATTAGTTGTGCTTGTTTAACAGGTTTTTTTTTAAAATAATAAAAACGTGCGTTTCTAGGGCAGGTAAATTTCTAGTTCCAGTTACATACATTTCTCATACGATGGTCCTCCTTGCCAAAAATCAAGAGAATGACTGATCGATAAAGTTAAAAAAACATGTCTGAAAGTGAAGAATGCATAATCATACCGTAAATGTTAGATATGATTCAAGTAGAACTTGATATTCCCTCATTAAAGTTTGTTTGAATCAACACTACCATACAGCCCAGTGGTCCTCCCTTTGACCGTGTGTGTGTGTGTGTGTGTGTGTGTGTGTGTGTGTGTGTGTGTGTGTGTGTGTGTGTGTGTGTGTGTGTGTGTGTGTGTGTGTGTGTGTGTGTGTGTGTGCGCGCGCGCGCGCACTTGTGTGTGGTGTGCGTGTGTGTGTGTGTGTGTGTGTGTGTGTGTGTGAATACATGCTTGTATGTGTGTGTGTGTGTGTTTGGTGTGTGTCTGTGTATGCGCGTGCCTGCGTGCGTGCGTGTGTTGGGTCCTCCAGCCTTCCTGCAGAGGCTGGTGGAGGGGGACAACAGGAAGTTTGAGGAGTGGTGTGTGGAAATGGCAGACATGCGGAAACAGAGCGTAGACAAGGGCAAAGCCAAACACGAAGAGGTGAAGGAGCTCTACGAATTGTTACCCGCGGAAGACGGTCTGTAAAAACATTCCCGTTCAGTATCACAATCCTGACCCCAAAAAAAAGAATATGAATGAGAGGAAAGGGTGCTCCTTTTTTCTTCAGTGACACAATCACACCGTTTCTATCCTCAGTGCTGATAGCCCTGAAACTGCATTTCTTCCTTTACTCTGTGCCATGCTTTGATACAGCTACTTTGAAGAAGGATGTGGAGCGTTCTGTGATTGTGCCATTGGAGTTAAGGGAACATAAGCAAATGTAGATAGCCTTTTTCTTTTATCATAATCCCCAGCTCATGTTAAACTGTTTAAATGATGCATTTATCAGTCTGCTCACTCTGTTTAGTGGTGTGTATTGTAAGTACATTTGTCTTAAAGAGCACATCTGTAGCACATTGTGTATGGAATGACTACTCTGTATGGCAAAATATACTCATGTAATAGTGTACACAAGCTGACACTGTCTTTTACAGTTTTACATATTGTTTTTTTTGGTGGCATTGATGTTTTTGGGGAACCAACTCTTGTTGGTTGACATCACCTTGTTGATGTCGGGACGGGATGTTTGACGTTTGACTCAGTCAGCCCTTGATTCTTCATCTACTATAGGGCAGCTCTATGAGTTTGTTCCCCTGGAGTGGCTGAAAAAGTGGCTGGATGACTCCACCGTTACAAAATCCATTGACAACACCAAGTTCTTGTGCTCCCACGGCAAACTGCACCCGGACAAGATTGGAGACGTGAAGCGCGTCTCGCTAAAGGCCGCGGAGCTCTTCTTCAACCGATATGGAGGGAGTCCCAGGCTTGACCGTGAGTGTTTGATCTTACCAAATACAGTGCACTCATACAAATGCCATCTTACCTATGAGCTCAGGTCTTTAAACACTGTGTTGCTCCTTAGATATCAGCTCTTATATCCTGATGCTTTATATTTTAAGCTGTTGAAAGCGGTACAGATTCATGTATGCAGTTGTTTCTGATCACATATTCTGTGCCTTTGGTTTCCCATATTTCAGGGGTTCTCAGAAGCCATGCATTTCAATTCCTACCCTAGATTCAGTTCTACAAGACTAATGATCCGTTAATAGTTGTGAATTAGACATGATGCGGCCCCATTATATATATATATATATATATATATTTATACATACTTACTTAGAGACGGGTGACAAATTAAAGGGTAACTAAACAGGCTGTTTCAGAGTGAAAAGATACTCATGAAAGGGTTGGGCTCGAGTTAGCAAGCCACGCCCTATTTTTTATATTTTATGCGTTATGTCTGATTCAAGTTCACAGAGACATCCCACATGACTGACCCCACACACTTACAACCCAGTGCAGGAGAGATACATAAATGGATACCACAATTTCCTAAATTTTGTTGTGTTGTATGAGCTTGTGGCACTTTCTTTGCAGTTTTGTGATCTTACTACATAACAGCTTTGATAGCCTTAGATACAAATAGGCTAGCATTTAACGCTATTAAAGGGTAAGAAAGCGCTAAAACCACTTATTTTAGATGAGAACTGATACATTTGGTTTTTCTAAGTATTACTGATTGATTCTGTTCCAAATCTTGACATTTTACTGCAGTCAGCGTAAAACAGCGTAAACCAAAGGATCTGGCTCAAAAGTGTCTCTAGTGGTAAAACGTTACATTCTGCACGTCCAGTTTGTCATTGGCCAGAAACTTCATCCAGCTGACGTATTCCTCCCGGTGACAAAATTGAAACCTGTACAGCTACGCCCTGAAGTGCAGTAATCATGTGCACCCGTTGAAATGGAAACCAATATTTGATATCTTAGTTGATATCTTGCAGGTAGTGTGATTGCCTACAGCCTGTCTAAAATAGTCTACATGGCATGGGTAACTATTTGTACAGCGTGTGATTTGTAATAGTTAACCCATCATACACAACACAGAGACAGGCTGCTGTCAGCACAGCTCCAGAAACACACACACAAAGCTGTATTTTTCAAGGAAAATTATTTCAAGCAGGACCATTTTGATTGATAGTTGAGTTTACTTCATTAGAACAATTTTTGATTTGATTGATTTTTTTCTCCTGCACACTCTCTCGCACATGCACGCACGCACACACACACACACACACACACACACACACACACACACACACACACACACACACACACACACACACACACACACACACGGTATGATACTTTTGCAAGCAAATAGAATCAAAGTTGTTGTCTTTTGGTATTGAATTCATATTCACTAAGGCCAAGTGACAGGCATTGCCAAGTCAACATGCTCTCAAAAAAAGAAAAAATACTGTAGCACATTGATGTCAAATATTTGAAGCACCTGATCTTGCTAATGTTAAATGGCTTTTCAGTACCAAAAAGAGCGGTATTTTGAATGTAGAATTAATTGTGCTTTTTCATTGAAGAGATTGTCTTTCAATTGGACAATGTTGAGTTTAAATGCTGATATGCTTGAAAATTCTAATTATTTACCTTGAAATTGCTGGAAAAGTTCTTAAATTTCGCATTATAAAAGCTGTATGAACCCTGATTCCTGCATTCTAACATATTTTGTAGTGATGTTCCAGTGTAAAGCGTCATCTCGCATCAGACCAGTATGTTACCATGCTATGTGTGTTTCCATCGTTGCCTTGTGGGCCAAAAGTGTAGTTTGTGTATGATGAGGGTTGATATATGGCCTCTGTGTGTGTGTGTGTGTGTGTGTGTGTGTGTGTGTGTGTGTGTGTGTGTGTGTGTGTGTGTGTGTGTGTGTGTGTGTGATGAGGGTTGATACATGGTGTGTGTGTGTGTGTGTGTGTGTGTGTGATGAGGGTTGATACATGGCCTCTGTGTGTGTGTATGATGAGGGTTGATACATGGCCTCTGTGTGTGTGTATGATGAGGGTTGATACATGGCCTGTGTATGTGTGTGTGTGTGTGTGTGTGTGTGTGTGTGTGTATGTATGATGAGGGTTGATACATGGCCTCTGTGTGTGTGTGTGTGTGTGTGTGTGTGTGTGTGTGTGTGTGTGTGTGTGATGAGGGTTGATACATGGCCTCTGTGTGTGTGTGTATATTCCCCCCCGCCCAGGCTCCTCCCTCTGCCAGGAATGTGTGGTACAGCGATGTCGGGTTCTGCGACTCAAGAGCCAACTAAACGAAGATTACAAAGAAGTTTCCAACTTCATCAAAATGCCACTTAACAGGTGATCCCAGCATGTTGAAACAAGTCAATTTTCAGCTGATCTTATAATTGGCTGGAAGCTTCACTTCACCTAAACTCAGCAAGCCAATCGGAATGCAAAGCGGGCACTGAGCCTGCTTACGTGATTTGTTGTTGACGTCAAGGGCTTTTGTGTGTCTGTCGCAGTAACGAAGGGTTTTGGATTGGGAAAGCCTCCTTGAGGAGCTGGAGACAGCTGGCTCTGGAACAGCTTGATGAAGATGAGGAAGAGACCAAACACACCAACGGGAAAGCCAACGGGGAAGGGCTGGATATTTCAGCTGCAAAAGGTACGCTGGGCCCATTTCAAAATACAATTGCCTTTGTCCGTGATTTTCAAATTTACTCTGCGTTGATTGGATGATAAAATGAATTGTCAGTATGAGAGAAAAAGGTGAGGAGGTGAGTTGAAAGCAGGAATGTTTGTCATCTTTTCTCTTCAGGTGAACCGGATTCAGAAGTCCCTGAGGGGAAAGAAGAGGGAGATGACGAGGAGATGAAGACTTTCAACGAGGATATTCTCTGCCCTCACGGTGCGTAGGGATTTCAAGTGTCCCGCTTTGCTTCTCAGCGGTAGATGAGGCTGTTGGAACTGTGTCTGGTCCACAGGTGTAGGTTTCAGCGTGTTTGTGCAGTACATAATGAGTCCCCTGACTTCAGTAGCTAGAAGTGAAATGTAAAGTAAGAAAGTCAGTTTACCACAGGGCATTACCTAGCAGCCCTGTTGTTTCTTGCATATGCCCAGACAGGAGGTCCCGTTTCTGATGCCTTTTGCGTGACTGAACCCACGACCCAATGGGGAGCAAGCGGGTACTGTAACCCAAATGTCACAGAATAGCTTGCTTGCGTGCGTGCATGCGCGATTGTGTGTGTGTGTGTGTGTGTGTGTGTGTGTGTGTGTGTGTGTGTGTGTGTGTGTGTGTGTGTGTGTGTGTGTGTGTGTGTGTGTGTGTGTGTGTGTGCGCCTATACGTGTGAGTGCGATTGTGTGTGTATGTATGTATGATTGTGTGTGTGTGTGTGTGTGTGTGTGTGTGTGTGTGTGTGTGTGTGTGTGTGTGTGTGTGCGCGCCTATACGTGTGAGTGCGAGTGTGTGTGTGTGTGTGTGTGTGTGTGTGTGTGTGTGTGCGCCTATACGTGTGAGTGCGATTGTGTGTGTATGTATGTATGATTGTGTGTGTGTGCGTGTGCATCCTCTAGGGGGCCTGAGCATATTGGAGAGCGAGCGGAAGCTGATCTCAGAGGAGGTGTGGAGCCGGCTGAGGGTCTACTTCCCTAAGGCGCCCGAGTTCACCCACCGCCAGGACCCCTGCCAGCAGTGTATGGTAAGAAAGGAGCACCCTATGCTTCTGCTTTCCTTATTACAGTCAAACAAGCAGCAGTACCTACATAACATTCGTGCCTCAAGCAGCTTCCATCTGTCAACAGCCAACCCTGGTATTTTCTTCTTTGAATGTGAAAATGAATGAGGACAAAGGTGGAAATGGTGATGATGTGAAATGTTTCCCAGAGGCTGGATAGGGAAGGCAAGGAGAACGAGGCCCTGAACAAGATGATGGCCAACGAGCAGAAGACGTCTCTGCTGAACCTGTTCCAGGAGAAAAATAGACCCACACTGCAGAAATGGCCTCAGGTGCTACAGCACAGTCTGGGAACCACAGTAATCACAGAACCAATATCACAGCACAGCCACAGTAAACACAGAACCAATATCACAGCACAGCCACAGTAAACACAGAACCAATATCATAGCACAGCCACAATAATCACAGAACCAATATCACAGCACAGCCACAGTAAACACAGAACCAATATCATAGCACAGCCACAATAATCACAGAACCAATATCACAGCACAGCCACAATAATCACAGAACCAATATCACAGCACAGCCACGATAATCACAGAACCAATATCACAGCACAGCCACAGTAAACACAGAACCAATATCATAGCACAGCCACAATAATCACAGAACCAATATCACAGCACAGCCACAATAATCACAGAACCAATATCACAGCACAGCCACAGTAAACACAGAACCAATATCATAGCACAGCACAGTAATCACAGAACCAATATCACAGCACAGCCACAGTAATCACATGACCAATATCACAGCATAGCCTGGAAACCACAGTAATCACAGAACCAATATCACAGCACAGCCTGGAAACCACAATAATCACAGAACCAATATCACAGCACAGCCTGGAAACCACAGTAATCACAGAACCAATATCACAGCACAGTCTAGAACCACAATAATCACAGATCCAATATCACAGAACAGCCAGGGAACCACAGTAATCACAGAACCAATATCACAGCACAGTCTGGAACCACAGTAATCACAGAACCAATGTCACAGCACAGTCTGGAACCACAGTAATCACAGAACCAATATCACAGCACAGACTGTAACCACAGTAATCACAGAACCAATATCACAACACGGTCTATATCCCGGTTAATCAATGAAATAACATCACATCACAGCCTGTATCCCTGTTTCTGTACCTGACTGGTGTATTAATATTACAGTCATCAAAGTAACAATATTACAGTTATATTTATCTGTGCTTCTGAACCAGGTCAGCAGTTTAATACCCGGGTAACCACAGTATGATAGCAGCACAGTCTCTCTCTGCTTCTGGAGCAGGCCAGTGTATTTATGCGAGGGTAATAATCAGTGTTACTCTGTGGGGTAGAGTTCACTGTAATTGTCTGATAAATGTGCTCTCCTGCTCACTTCATTGTTCTTTCTTATGCTTTCTCATTGCAGGACACCGATGTTCTTTATATTGTTTCCCTGTTTTTTGTGGAAGAATGGAAAAAGTTTATCAGGTGACCTATTTTGCTTCATCTGTGCTGTTCACATAGTTAATGCTGTGATGTGCAGATGTGTATTAGCAGTGTATTTATTTTGTTGCTTGCAGAAAGTTGAGTTTAACCAAGCTGTTCAGAGGCTTTAAGTTTTGAACGCATTGTGGCTTTCTCAGCCACAGGCTTCTGATCAATTTGCTGACATTCAGAAAAATGAGTCCAATTGTGAATGTTGAAACTGTTGATCTGATGTGAAGTTCCTGACGTTGCAGGCGGCCTGCCAAGAGCACCCCCGTGTCCAATGTGGGTAACAGCGTCCTGTTGTGTCCGCATGGGGGCTTCATGTTCACCTATGACTCCTTGGTGAAAGAGGATGCCCAACAGTGAGTGTACTCACCTCTCCTACCCAGCTGCGGAATGACCCTCAGGCCCTGTGTCTCGATGAGCGATGCCTTTATTGCCGTATAGCATTGTTAAAATATGCATGTGCAGGACTTAGTTACTCTACGTGCTCTAATGTGTTGCTTAATTAAAATGTGATCAGGCACAGATGATTATTTTGCCTGTGTTTGTGTAAATGAAGAAATGCCTGTCAAATAATTGTCAGTCTTTTTGGATTAGTTAATCGAATTACTGATTAACAACCAATCGGTAATTAGTATAAAGCAGAGAATCCCTTGTTAATTGTTTAGCTACCTCTAAAAGCATTAGATTATAAACTCTGACATTATAAGGTGGCTATCTTGTTAGAAGATATCTTGTTTGATTCAGTGCCACGGCATGAAACGGTGTGTTTGCAGGGTGAGTCACCCAGCAGGCTAGTGTTCTTTAATTTTGTTCAGATAAACTAGCCGTTTCAGTGTAAGTTACTCAAGCATTATTACCTCTGCTCTGTTTTCAGTGGTCAGGTGACATCAATCTCTTCATTCACAGATAATAACTATTTCTTCAGTCTTGTTAATGCAGAGCATTTGAGTGCAGAGGACTTGGTCATTTACTTCGCTACCCAAGCAAACGTGTTCTGTTGTGCATGCCTTCTTCCCAATTTCACCAGCAGGGGGTGTTGTTGACACACACTCTCATACAGTCTCTTTTTCCATTGCGCAGTATAGCCCTGCTCTGGCCGAGTGAATGGGATGTCATAAGCAGACTGTTTCTGGTGGATCAGCCCATTTCCATTTGCAGAATTAGTGAAAAAACACCAAATGGCACTGTGAATGTAGAATACACAACTCAGCCAGGTGAGTATCACAGGCATATTTCTGCTTGGGGAATCCCTGTGGCAAGGAATTGTTTCCCAACAAAAGGGAATAAAATGTAAACAAAATTCTCTGAATTTGAGTGGTAACAAAATCCAGTTGTGTAGATGAGGAAGAACAGCCTCAGACTGGTGTGAAGGCTGAAACATGCTGGAGTTTGCAGTATTTAGATAGTGATGAGTGCAGTCTATAGCCAGTGATTAGTGCAATGTTTAGCCAATTATTAGTGCAATGTTTAGCCAATGATTAGTGCAGTGTTTAGCCAGTGATGAGTATAATGTTTAGCCAGTGATGAGTGCAATGTTTAGCCAGTGATGAGTGCAATGTTTAGCCAGTGATGAGTGCGATGTTTAGCCAGTGATGAGTACGGTGTTTAGTCAGTGATGAGTGCGATGTTTAGCCAGTGATGAGTACAGTGTTTAGTCAGTGATGAATGCAGTTTGTTGAGTGTAGTGTTTAATCAGTGATGAGTGCAGTTCGATTAGTGTAGGGTTTAGTCAGTGATGAGTGTAATGTTTAATCAGTGATGAGTGCTGTGTTTAGCCAGTGATGAGTGCAGTGTGAGTGTGGGCTTTTTCAGAACTGTGCCTGGACTGCAGAGAGGGGCTGATATTCCAGCAGCAGAGGGACATGAGGGAGTATGCCCAGGCCACCGTCTACATTCGCAAAGTCATCGACAACAAGAAGGTGAGACCAGCAGCGTGAGTGAACACTTAACTCAGAGCCAGCCAATTAGCTCTCTTTCTCTGTCAATGTCTCACTCTCTCTCTCTCTCTTTGTCTGTATCTCTCCCCCTCTCTCCTCCCCTTGTACACCTCCTCTTTCAGATTATGAAGGAGGCTGCACCCGAGCTCAACATGAGCGGCTCGGAGGCCGAGGACGAGAGGGAGGAGAATAAAGGAGAGGGGGAGAACGATCCAGATTTCAATCAGGTGACCTCCCACATCCACACACTCCAGCAGAGTGCTGTTTGGTTATCCAGAAATGTTTGAGACAGTTCCATACTAGCTAATGTTATACTGTAACAATATTATTGTAGCTTAATAGCATGCACAAAATTAGCTGTCTACTGGGGACCAATAAGGGGATTTGTGTGCAGTTTTGTGGTAGATGGCATAGCTAACGTTAACTAACTTGAGCCAGCTAGTTGGCTTAGCAGATTTATTGGACTAAAATTGGTGTGTAGAGACTAAGGACACTCCTGGCGCTAACCAGCTAGTTAGGTTCACAGAAAGATAGATTTAGTTTGAATCAGGGCCCCGGGGTTCCGACAACCTTTAGGCCCTCCCTCCCTCCCTCAACTGGGTTGCCAGAACTTTAATGTTAACTTAGCGTATAAATAACGGTAATAATATGTTAAGCATACGTAGCAGGTTCTAGGCCTATATCAAATTATATAATGGTATTTCACTGTAAGCAATACAATTAGCCTATTTACATTTCAGCTGTTTACAATTTTGTACCTTCACTATTTTCCAGACTCTTACCGTAATTTTTTTTGCAGTGTAGCTCACAGTCAGTCGCAACTCATGAGGACTACATTCAGTTCATGTCGGGGCTTTAAAGAAGAGAGAGTAGCCTACCGATTTAGAAGTTTTTCTGTCTTTTCGAGATTGCTCAGTCTTTCTTGTCCGATCGAGATCTCATTTGTTCTTTATCAGTGACAGTTTATAAAATTAACGCTCCTCAGATATGAGAGAAATGTTTTTTGAGAAAACGTGTGTAATGTTCCTTTTTCTTATGAGCTGTAAAGCTGTTGGGTAACTAGCTAGCATTAGCTCTACAGGGAATTGTGGGTACTTGCTAAAATCAGTATCAACTTGTGTTTGCAGGAGATGAAATGTATGATAAAGAACACTTGTTCCAAACCGATCAGGTTTGGTGAACTTGTGATAACCCATTTGGATTGCCCTGCGGCCACCAGATATCTACCTGTCACCATGTACAGAATAAGAGTTGCTAAAAGAATTGAAGGATAACAGGACATATAAGGGAATAGGAATAAGATTGTCAGAGTTGCATATGATATGAATACTCGGCATGTAGAGAGTTAAAGTATATTGTATAAGATAATTAGAGAGAATAAGAATAAGAGTTGTATTTTTACCTGAAAGTTTGTATTATAAATGCAATGACTGATACATTGATACAGAATAAACAAAGTAATGTAATTCATGCTTATTATTTGTGTATTTGCTCTTTTCCTGAGTGTAATAGCTTCCAATTACAGCAGTGAAATATCACACACAGTTTTTGCTATCAATGTGATATGTGTTACGAATTATGTTGGTGCCACGCTGTGCCCACCAAGTCTTAGTCCAAACTACACCAACTAGGGATCCCCCCAAATCCCAATTTAACCATTGACCCCATCCACACACTCCAGCAGAGCGCTGTTCGGTTTACCACATCCACACACTCCAGCAGAGCGCTGTTCGGTTTACCACATCCACACACTCCAGCAGAGCGCTGTTCGGTTTACCACATCCACACACTCCAGCAGAGCACTGTTCGGTTTACCACATCCACACATTCCAGTAGAGCAAGTATATTATACATTTATACATGTACATCTTGCATACATTGTATGTAAATTGTGTTAATTACTGTAAGTCCTGATGAATGCAGTGTGAGAGCTGTGACGGAGAGATGTGTGAGAGTGACAGAGAGAGAGTGTTTTCCTCCGTAGCTTTCCTCACTGTACTGGCACATGACAAATGTCCTCGCTGTTTCCCTGTCCAGTCAGAAGATGGCGCCAAGCGTCAGAAACTGAGCAACTCCAGTGACTGCCCCAGTGCCAGCCCTAGCGCAAACGCCAGCACTGTCACCTGCACCCATAAAGCAGGCATCCGGAGGAGCACACGCCACCGTAAGCTGCGCGGGGAGAAAGCACTCATTGTCTCGGCCAATCAGACACTCAAAGAGCTGAAGATCCAGGTACTCCTCCCCTCAGCCAGCCTATCCCTGAATACAGAAGTGCATTCAGTCACTCGGTACAGAAACACGTTTGAATCATTGAATCGACTGGCACTTGTTTTTAATAGATCATGCACGCATTCTCCGTGGCCCCGTTTGACCAGAACCTGTCGATAGACGGCCGCTGTTTGACGGACGACTCCGCCACCTTGGGCAGCCTAGGAGTCATTCCAGAGAGCGTTATATGTTTAAAGGTACAGGTGTCAGTCACACGTTGCACGATCTTCTCACTTTCTCCATTATCAGCATAGTCATGAGGTGAGATGTTCTCAAACCATTGTATATGTCATCTGTATTTCATAGGCTGACGAACCCATAGCAGATTATGCAGCGATGGATGATGTATACCAGGGTAAGTTTCCTCTGAACACACACACACACACACACATATGGGTTTCATTTCTGTTTGAAAGTCATCAGAAGCCAATGGTTGCACTAGAGAAGATTCATAACTGCCTGCGTGATGTATGTGTGTTACAAAGAATGACAGGCAAAGCACCAAGGCAACACGTTGCCTTGCCCCCTCATTAATATTCATACACAAGGGTGAATGAGGACAGCAATCCTTGGACAAAACCTTCTAGGGAAAAGACCAACATGTTAGCCGTGCCTCCTCATTAATATTCATACACAAGGGTGATTCAGGGCAGCAATCCTTAGTCAAAGGTTTAACCTTCTAGGGAAAAGATCTGTATTCAGAAACCACATTACTGAAAGGGTAATATAATTTAGGCAAATTGATTTAAAAAGTATAGTAGTTCAGTGGTGATAAATGCTTGACTGTCAAATAAGGTACCATTTTTATAAGGATAGAAGGAGCATTTACACAATAGTGTTTTAACAATTGGGCATGGGACATTCAGTGTTAGAGCCCTGGAGTAAGCTATTAATCTATTTATCAGAACATTCCCATGTACTATGCTAGTAATCTATTTATCAGAACATTCCCATGTACTATGCTAGTAATCTATTTATCAGAACATTCCCATGTATTATGCTAGTAATGTTGTTGTTTACAGTGGGAAATATGTAATACTCATCATTTTAATTGCACCCTTTGTCAATTTGTTATGCAGTCTGTATGCCCGAAGAAGGATTTAAAGGTAGGAGTTTTTGTATCGTTTTCTTGACACAGTGTTGATATAATTTTATGCCGAAGATTATTAAGCCCAGAAATTCTTGAGTTTGAATCAATATTATTTATAATCTGGAGAACACACACACACACACTACTTTTGTGTAAATGTTAATGGAAACAAAAGGGATTGTTTAACCCGTTTTGGTGAGTGGATCAAGTTTAGTCAGTGTTGAAGTGATCTGCAGGGAGGGGTATTGTTGTTGCATTGCCCCGGATGAATGGTTAATTCTGCAGGTTTGTTCATTTTTCTCCATAGAGGTGTTACTCTAGTCAGTGAGGCACCTCCAGTCTACAACACAAACAGTGCATGAAGTATCATTCTCCAGCACAATGACCGCACGGCTCTGTAGCAGCAGCTATGCCATGCTATATTATGGAGGAATTTGCAGAAATGAGACGGATTTATAAATGCAACTGGGTGTGAAAAAAGGAAGAAATCACAGTTAAATATATAGGAAAAAATGGCAGACAAGGAATATTCAGTTTTGAGCAATTTGAGTAGAATATGCGCTCATTGACACCTGTGGCTCAGTAGAAATTGTAGCCATATCTTGAAGACAGTCAAAAGTATTAATTTCACAGAAAAGTGAGCTGTAGTGTCCTCATTTAGCGACTGACTCTCAGTCATGGGATTAGGGATAAACAATGGCAGGTGTTCAGCTGTCATCTGACTGCAAGTAAATTGAAAGCAAGCTTCCTTCAGTTTTCATCATGTTCATCTGCTTGCCTTCAGCTGTAGTATTAATTGGTTCACAGATTGTTTTTAAATATGACGTTTTGTTATTTTACAGGCACTGGGCTACTTGGGCACTGAAGAAAATATTTCCCTGTGACAGAAGTTGGCAATATCAGACCAAAAAGCTTGACATAGTTGAAGATGGCAGCTGGTGAAAAGTGCTTTGGTTTATTTACATTGTGACTGTATTTTGCAATTCCTCTTTAAATGTTTTGTTTTCCTACATTTGCTTGCTTTTAATATTTAAAAGACGTTTATGCATTCTACAAAACATACCGGATTGCAAATCACTATTACTACTACAGTATACAAACAGAAACGGGCAAAATGGCTCTTGAGAGCATTTCCAGTGGAAGGCGTCGGCTGCAGTGGTCAGCCGCAGGTTGTCATGGAGCCCGTGAGAGCTGGCTCGTTTGTTTAAAAATGCTGTCATTTGGATTATTGAAGAGAATTTTGAGTTAAATCTGATAAGAAATACCTTGGTTCTACTGAAGCTCGTCACATTACTAATATATTGTTAAAATGTTTAAGAATGCATGAGCAATTTTTAAATATTGAAATTATAACTGTTCTCGGGTTTAAGATTAAGTACCTCAGCAACAAAATAATATTCCCCCATGATATTTAGGAACATCACAGGCCAAGGGAAAAAGGACAAATTTGGTTTGCCTTTTTTTTCTTTCAGTTCTTGCAAACATAGCATAGATATGCGCTGCAGTCTGTAATAGGGTTCAGGCGTTTATGTGCACTGTTCCTTTCTGTGCACTGTTCCTTTCTGTACGTTCTTTCATACGGGCAATAAAGTTTTTGTTTTCTTCTATTTTCATGTGTCAGACTTATTTGTTCTTCTGTTCCTGGAAAGGTCGGATTTAACCTAGAGTGCTGGAGTACCAATTTTTGTATACAAATATGTAAATAGTACCATGTTGTTACTAATATCTATTCTGTAGAATGCTGAAACGAGTCAGGTGATTTACCAGTTATATTGTTTATAATGAAAATGCTTCCTAATTGCACATGCTTCGGTCATTATTCAGTTTTAACAAGCGATATCAGTCTGTTTGTGTATGTGTGCAAACACGCGCACACACACATACAGGGGGTGGACAAAATAGAAATGCCTACAAAAACTGAATATCTAGTAACTAATTACGAGTAGGCCCACCTTTTGCCTGCAAAACAGTTTCAATCCTTCTGGGAATGCTGTCATACAATTTCTGAACTGTGTAGTGGGATATTGGCCCATTGTTCAAGAAGGACAGTTTCCAGTTTTTTTTATTTATTATCAATATCATGGAGAGCAATCATTGGACCCAATGAGTCCCATGAAATGGCTGCCCATACCATTACAGAACCACCATCATACTTAACAGTTGGCAATGGATAAAAATGTCAAATGTCCTGGAAAACACCTGGAAATGATCATTGAACCTAAAGATAGTTGTTTCTATAAGCATTTTGGTTGACGCAACAAAATATATCGGAAGATGCTTTAGTCTAGGTCCATATTTCTGTGAATAGCTTATCAAAGACATTCGGAAGTCAGACTGCTATGTACTCTCATTTGATGAGTGCCTGAACAGAGTGACACAGACACAGGATTTGGTGGTTCGATATTGGAGTAAGGAACAGGCAAAGGTGATGGTGTCACACTTTTGGTCAAGCTTCTGGCTAAAATGAAGGAAGTCATGTTACCACTTGATCCCAAAAAACTGTTGCAAATCTCGATGGATGGTCCAACAGTGAACATCGAGTTTCTCAGGAATTTTTAGGAAAGCAGGAAAATAATGCACCCTGACCTACAAAATCTGCTCAACCTGGGTAGTTGTGGCCTGCATGTTGTACATGGCAGCGAAAAGGGGAAACGGCTTCTTTTTGGAGGTTGGGAGACAAATCCAGAGCCCTGTGGCAGCTCTGCCGTGACACGCCTGCAAGACGAGATTTTGTTGAGCTGACAAAAACCACAGCATTTCCTTTGAAGTTCTGTCCACACAGATGGGTGGAACATTTACTGGTTGTGGGGAGAGCTATCCAGATATGACCAGTTATACTGCAATACATCGACAGCCACAAGAAAGTACCCACCTCCCTGTCATACTCATTGGTGAAAGAGGCAGCAACTGACAGGCTTTTCACAGCAAAACTGAATTTCTTTGCTTTTGTTACCACCAAGCTGAAACCCTTTCTGGAAAAGTTTAAGACAGATGCACCAATGGTGCCCTTTCTGGCTGATGAGTATGAGACAATTCTCATGGCCTTGTTGCCTTGATTTGTCAAGAAGGACATCCTGGATAAGGCAAGTGCGACTCTCAAACTACTGAAAGTTGACCCAATGGACAACACTTTGCATGTGCCAGACAAACACCTTGACATTGGATGTGCAACAAAGCAAGCACTGGGCTGTGTCCGAATCCAAGCCCTATCTACTGCATCCTGTCTCCTGTGTACAGTGTACTGGTAGATGTGTGCTGTTTAATGTGCACTGTTTAGCCACAATGTGCAGTACTAAAAAAAATATACTATTTTCCAACCATACTGTGGAAGTGTCGTAAGACATGTCATGTGTTTTTGTTGTTATTGAAGGAAAATGTCATCGAAGCTGCACCTTTTAAAATGAAGATTCACGCCATATTTATGCGAACAAAATGTTTGTGTACTTCTTGAAAAGTGTGCTCCCGAATATACTCCGCAAAACCCCGGAAGTAAGTATATCATACGGGGATTTTAAATATACTATATTTAGAGAAAATTTCACCTACTTAACGACTTTCTCGTCCTGTCTACTCAACAAGCCTACCTAATAGTATGGAAGGGTGCTGATGTGGACACAGCCCTGGAGAAAGCATCCCTGAGTCTTCAGACATGTGAGCTGAGTTCAGAAATGACTGTCTCACCTTTCTTGCTGCTACATGTAAGAAGCTCTCCAGTACCCAGCTGTCAGACATATGGCTGCCCTTGATCCTACCTTGATAGTTAACAATGGCAAAACGGCAACTATCAAGTTTGAGGAAACTACTGCAGCTTCTGCTCAATGCAAAGTGGCACTCTGCTGCACATTGTGACAGCTTGCAGAGTCAAAGCCTTTCCTCTCACAGATGAGCCAGAACCACAAAAGAGAATTAGCTAGATTTGACTTCAAAGATAATGGTGTAAGACTGGATGAATTCCTTGGCATTTATGCAGAGGGAAGACCAGCGTTCTAAAACCTCTGGAACCTGTTCAAGAGCCTGTTCACACACTCACATGGACAGGCAGCAGTGGACAGAGGATATTCTGTTAACAAGGGCATGTTGATGGAGAACCTCAAAGACAAGACACTCATTGCACTGCGCACAGTCCAGGATGCTTTGGTGGAAGACAAAAAGATTGATGTCATACCAAAGGCTCTTGTTCAGCATGTGAAGGCTGCAAGGATGCGCTACTTACAGTACTTAGAGGATGAAAAGAAGAAGGTGGAAACGGAAAATGACCAGAAAAAGAAAAGAGATTGGAAAAGAAATTGGTGAAGTCAAAAGGAAGAAGAAAAAGGTCTTGCAATGCATTGAAAAAATGCAAAAAGAAGCAGACGAGATGGCGGAAATGTGAGGGGGAGTGTGAGGTTCGGAGAACCAAGGATTTCTAAAAGCGTATCTAGAAAGATACGCCACAAACACGGAAGTGGCCGCACCAGGAGATCACACAGGATCGGGAGCAAAACTTCCCTAGCACAAGGCAAAACAAAGCAACCTCAAAAACGGAGGCATATCTCGATAAACAGCAAGAATAAATAACAAAAGAACCTCACGCTCTCAAACGAGGAAAACAAAAGAAACACCCTGTATAAACGGGCGAGAGAATGAAAATGAAACTAGAACCTGTTACCTACAGCTCTAGGTGAGAACGAGCTGAACAAAAAGGTAACTGGTAGAGGAGTATAAAGGATAAAGAGAGAAAGGAAAGAAAAAGACTAAAATAAATCTTTCTCCTAACTCTAAACCGGACTTGCTGCGTTTCATATTCCTACAAACCAGAAATGCAGCGACCGAATCCTATATCTTACCGACTCTGTTGTCAACATAGCAAAGACAATATCGAAGTGCAGGAATGCGGAAGTCCTGGGCTATTTATAACCGACAGGAAACCCAAAACAGGTGTAAGGAATAATTGCCGGGTGAGAAACAAACACCAGGACGGAGGCGGAAAAAATCAGATAGTGCGTCCCGACAACGCCAAAAGGAAAGCCAAACGGTGAAACAACAAAGGCTGCTAATAACCGTGACAGGACCCCCCTTCTAAGGGACGGCTCCAGACGATCCCTCAGCCTTGCTCTTACGGAAATCCCTAATAAGTGCCAGATCTAAGATATTCCTGGAGGGGACCCAGCAGCGCTCCTCAGGGCCATAACCCTCCCAGTCCACCAAAAACTGGGCACCTCTGCCCACTCTTCTCTCGGCCAAAATGCGCTGAGCAGTGTAAGCCAGACCTCCCTCCAAGGGCCAGAGGGGAGGCGGCGGCCTGTCAGCCGAGGCGAGAGCGCTAACCAGCACCGGTTTCAACCGAGAAACATGGGACGATGACACCTGTCGGCCGCAACCTCTTGTTTGGCTGTGGCGCGTGGAAGTGCTGCATGAACGCGCCTCCCAGAACGACTGGGGATGGGTGAAGGGCGTAAAAGACCTGAGGGTGGGAGTCGTAAACCCCCTTTGTGGGAGCAGACCGATACCTTAACTGGCAGGGGAAAATCAGACGCCCCAATCCCCGCAATGCTCTCCCTCCCCTCCTCGGAGAGAGAAGCGGAACTGCCTTGATCAGGCCGGGAATTAGCCTCCTTGAAGTCACTGACTTGACTAAGCTCCGACCAATGGCTACGCCCTCGAGACGCAAAGGGAGCCGTCAGTCAACAGTAAGCCCCACATTAGGGGCCCCATTGAAGGATGACAACCTTGTCACCCCCCCAATTAATGAGTGGGCTGTGCCGGACCAGCCACGAATGCCCCAAAACTATAGGATAATCTGGGGAATCGACTAAAGAGAACTGAATACGTTCTAGATGACCCTCGTGGAAAGTGCGCATGGTCAGGGAACCCGTCTTCTCTTTAATGGACCCGGTGGCCAACTGACGGCCGTCGAGGCAGTGACCAGAAGAGGTTGAATGAGGGGGTGTATGGGAACTTTATGTTCCCGGGCCCATTTGACATCCATAAGGCAATCGACTGCTCCGGAATCAATAAAAGCGTTGACATTAGCCGAGTGCTTATTCCAGAACAGTTGAACCGGTAATAACATCCAAGGAGCAGTACCATTATGTCTCGCTAGGGTACCCGGTTCCCCTAGCAAGACCCCCCTGTTTCCCCCCAATTTAGGGCAGTAATTTTTCAAATGCCCCGTGCCTGCAATAACGGTACCACTCACGCGGCTTAGCCAGTCTCGGCTCGCACAGAGAAGCACTGTCCACCTGCATAGGCTCCTCCCTGTTAAGGGAGGGAGGGGCGGGAAGAGGGACTGGGGACATAACTGGGAAGGAGGAGAGATGAGGAAGCGAACAGTCTCTCCGCTCCTCTGTCTTTATCTCTCGCTCCAGCTCCCTCATACGGTTGTCCAGGCGTATAGCCGTAGTAACCAGAGCACTGAACGTAGCAGGTGGATCGAGCACGGCTAGGGCATCCTTAATAGGATTAGATAATGCTTTAAGAAACAAAGACCTAAGCGGACCGTCAGGCCATCCTGTCTCCCCTGCCAGTGCCCGAAACGCTATAGAAAACGCCGCCACCGTGTCAGTGCCCTGACGCAGACTAGTCAGTTTCATGGCCGCCTCTTCACCGGAGACATCGTGATCAAAGACCAACTGCATTTCTTTTCATCAGTTGAATCGGATCACGAATGATAGGGGTGTTGGCCCAAATTAGAGGGTCAGCCCAAGCGAGTGACTGGTCGCCTAATAGCGATAAAATAAATGCAACCCGGGATTCCGGTGTAGAAAACCGGGAAGGCTGGGCTTGAAAAAAAATCAGGCACTGAGTCAAAAACAGCCGACACTTCCCCAGTTCCCCACTGTAGCGGGGTGGCAATTGGAGCTTGGGCTCTTTAAATGTAGGGGAAAAGTAACACCTAAAAGTAACATTTGAACACTTTGATGATTTTGTCATATATGTTTTCTGTATCATGTATTAAAAAAATAAAGAATGCTGTCAAAATAAGTAAAAACACTATTATTTTAGTGGTAAATCTAAGTAGCTAGTGTTAGCTAGCAGGCCGTAGCAAAGACAAAATTGCAGACAAGAGAGTTGGAGATGGTCGTCACACTGATTTTGGGGATGGTCGTCACGTGACAACCAACCCCCATTATTAGGTAATTGAGTGCATAATGGGCAATATAGAGATTTTAGGCCATATATACATAGGATTAGGGTGTGTGTGTGTGTGTGGGGGGGGGGGGGGGGGGGTATCCATTTTTATTCATAACTTAATTCATGAAAATGTTACAAACTACAAACAGGCACTGTGACATTTGTGACAACCAACCCCCGTCACGGGGTTAGTTGTCACAAGTTGGGGGGGGTCACAATATTTTTCAATGAATTTTTAGGAAAATATATTGGATTTTAAAAACATACGTAACATTTTTGTTTAAGCTGGATGCACCAGATATGTTTTTAAAAATGGAGAAAGTCAAAAGCACATTGATCTCTTAAATGCAACCGGGCTCTCAAGGTGCATGGCAAAGCATGCACAATCAGGTACGTCACAACCCAGCCACTCGAGGAGCCTGCCTGCTCTGTTCTCAGACACAGAGAAGAGTAGGAATGTGTTTATTGGACCTTAAAACAACCAGGGGGGTATAGTTTTGACCATTTCAATACTGAAAATGGGTGGTATACTGCTTTAAGTGAGTTCTCACTATAATGTATTTGTTTTTGCATTTAAGAGATCAATGTGCTTTTGACTTTCTCCATTTTTAAGAACATATCTGGTGCATCCAGCTTAAACAAAAATGTTACGAATGTTTTTAAAATCCAATATTTTTTCCTAAAAATGCATTGGAAAATATTGTGACAACCAAACCCCCAACTTGTGACAACTAACCCCGCGACAGGTGTAAGGAATAATTGCCAGGTAAGATACAAACACCGGGACGGAGGCGGAAAAAATCCGATAGAGCATCCTGACGACACCAAAAGGAAAACCAAACGGTGAAACAGCAAAGGCTGCTAATAACCGTGACAGGACCCCCCTTCTAAGGGACGGCTCCAGATGATCCCTCAGCCTTGCTCTTACGGAAATCCCTAATAAGTGCCAAATCTAAGATATTCTTGGAAAGGGCTGAGAAATCCCAGAACCTCACTCTCCTCAGCAAATTAAATTAATTCAGAAGAGCCGTGTTTGGGGAAAAAAAAAGAGGTCAAGAAAAACAATGTTTTGAAATAAACATTTCTTTTGAAAAGAGACTGAATTCTGAGACAGTGAATTCTGTCCTGACTTAACTTACCATATAGTCAGTTACTAAGAGGACCCACATGAGAGAAATATTACTTAACTATCTGTCAATCTGTAAAAGAAATTTGTTAAATGTTTGCATACAAATTTTCATAGTTTGAATACAAAAGCTTGCATTCAAATTATTCAAAAATTCAGAACATACAGTGGGATTTAGAAAACCTGTGAACGTGCGCACGTGTAAGAGTGCGTTTGCCTGGAAAATGTCCTGGAAAATGATGTCTAAAAAAGAGTGGGAACCCTGAAAGGATTCTCCCAACCATCAGTTTTCTATGTGCAGTTCCATCATTTAGGAATCCCTTGGCCACAATTCTACACAAAATTTTATTATTAATAGGCTGTTGTTGACTTATGTGCAGGATAAGGATAGGACACCTATTATAGTGCATGGTATTGTGTGTGACAAATAACGTCCCAAAATATGAGTGCATCTAAGGACATGGATGGAGCCACATCTTTGTACCTAGGGGTGCGTGACAGTGCTAGGGTGTTGCATAGAACGATTGGGTATTTGCTATAGAAAAGGTATTGGACAGCAAGGGCGTCATTTCCGGTGGAATATTACAGGCAAGATTCAATTTTGGCTTTAAAAGACAGATACTGACAGGCACACGGCAATACGTCTGTGGACTATGCAGCTGGGCGATTTCATTTGTCCAGTTCTTAAATTAGAGGAGGATATAATATTTAAGAATAAAATATAAAATTGTATATTTTGAATAAAGCATTTCGATACGGAACATATCCGTTCTGCAAATATCATCAAACTTTGAATTTCCTTGAGGTAAGTAATTAAACAATATTGTCCCCAGTGAAGACATGTCTTGATATGCGAAGAAACTATTTTCAGTTTTCTGTAAAATATCGCTTGCAACATGTTACAAACTCCCGACTTACCTGCTTAACGGTTTAATAGGCTACGGTCTTCAGATGGTAATAGGTGATAAATTGGTAGCATATGTAGGGAAAGTAACAGTGTTTATACTTTAAATTACATAAAACTATTTTTTTTGCAGGAAGAGAATGCTTTAAACTGCACTCTTAATTTGCGCGCTGATTATATTATTGAAACGTGTCGAACGTATAACTACATGTGCGTGAACACAAAGTATTAACTTATTAAATTATATTTGTTTTTGTTACTTGGTTTTTCTTACAGTACCTTATTATTCCATAGACTACTCACCTCATTTTATTTAATTTGTTCTTTCATTACAAACAACTAATTGTAATTCCCATATAGGTTATAATAAACTATAGCCTATATGCATCTCAATGTGCGCTGAAATCACTTTATGATCAAGGAACAGCTTTCCGTTGTACTTCAATTCCACTGGACCTATTGCAGGTAAGTGATATGCGATTGAGAACGTCCTAAACAGCACTTTGCCGTTTTTAAATGACAAATATATATTCTGCGGTCATTAACACATATACACGTGCACGCGCAGACCTTTCCACAGCTGATATTTGAATTTCCCTGCGTGGGGCAAAATAAAATAATTTGAATACAGTACTTTTAATGACATTTATTTAACAATCATGCTTTGCCTGGTCACAATGAGTGATATATGCCTCCTAACATACAGAAACTATACTACAGGCAGCTAATATGTATAAGTGCACTTGTTTGTGACTAATAATATATTGATTTTGTATTCTACTATTTGAATGAAATTCACAATTCGATTCAATGGAATTCATGAATGGGAATAAAATGGGGAGGTTTTAAGATATTTAATTTTAGGGTGTGTACAACCTTACCACCTGCTTATTTCCCATGCCTCATCAATGTAGATTACATCAGTTAACCGTAATACATTTGAGAAATAATAATGATTAGTTTAGGGAGCGTGAAAATCATGAAACTGTGAAGTGAGATTAATACATCATGATAAAGCTTTTAACGTGTACTTTAAAAAGTTTATATGCTTATCATTTTCAGTTGCTGTGCCTGGGACACTTGTGATCTTGACCACAATGATCTTACTGACCGTTCTTTATGGTAGGTATTTTTATTTTTATTTATGTTTTTCCCACTTTGAAGGATGCATTTTCTGACTTTAAAACCACTGTTTTTCAGGTTTAGATAATGGCTGAAATTGAATATTCAGACTAACTGAACAGACAGTGCTATCCCAGGTCATGATGCTGTAGTTGTGTAATTGCACTTCGAATAGCTGTTTGTATAAAATTTTCAAGAGGCTCCTTTTTCTATTTTTGAGAATATTTCAAAACAACCTATTTGGATACAGATAATATTAGTTATGGACTTGTGGCATATACATAATGTTCTGACATCAGTTGCCAAGTAATACATCTGAAAAAAACCATTATAGTTGCTTTCAGTAAACACTCTCCCTGGGATTAATTTTCAAATACTTGTTTAAATTCTTCTGAAAACAAAACATCTGTTTTAAGCTCTTCTTTGCACTGCACATATGATTTATGCTATTCTGTTTATTTTATATATGCTGTCATTACGGTACATTTTTATACCACCACAATTGTAGATTCATTCGGAATTGTTCTGGAAATAGACTCATTTAACTCATTCACTACCACGGGCGACATAAGTCAACAAAAATACGAACGGTCTAAAGTGCTGAGGGCGACTAACACAGCCGTCTTTACACTGCTATACCAGTAAAGATTTCCGGATTTGAGTCTGAAACAATGACCAATTTACACTGACATTCTTATTGCCTTTTACCCGGTTTTGCTCTATTTTTATTTTATTTTATTAGTATTATTCTTTTTAAAAAACACAGTTCTAGATGGCAGTATTACAAACCCCAATTCCAAAAAAGTTGGGACGGTATGTAAGATGCGATTAAAAGCAGAAAGCAGTGATTTGTAAATTCTGTTTTACATATATTTTATTGAAAACGGTACAAAGAAAAGATATTTAATGTTTTACCTTATCAACTTTATTGATTTTTGTAAATATACGCTAATTCCGAATTTGATGCGTGCAACACGTTCCAAAAAAGTTTGGACAGGGGCAACATAAGACTGGGAAGGTTGTGGAATGTTCAAAAAACACCTGTTTGGAACATTCCACAGGTTAACGGGTGAATAGGTAATAGAATAGAATAGAATAACTTTTATTTTTCCGCTAGGGAACTTCAGTTGTAGCCCCAGCAACAACAAAAAAGACATAGACAGTGGGGCAGACCCACAACATTACATTACATTACAATCATTTGGCAGACGCTTTTATCCAAAGCGACGTACAGTAAGTACGTCGCACAAACATATCAAACAAAGACATTCAATATAATCATTGCATTAATCAAACTAATTAAGTGAATTAAAGTGGAATACAGCCATGATTAAAAATAGCCCCCGCTGTCCCGAGATGTCCAGTGTCATTATTAAGCAGTCCAACACACAAACTCCGCCTCCACGACTTTCCTCCATACGCGCAGTGTTGCGGTTTCTGTACACTGTCGAAACGGAGCACCGAACTGCGTCAGCCTTCCCAGTCGTTGCCTCACTCCTCCCCTGCATTATCTTCTCCTTTCTCTTCCCTGATGGCCTTTTGAAGATTGCCTGCAGTCCTAGATCAGTCCCGAGTCCCGACATCTTCACCTCCGGTGAAGAACGATGGTAAACTTTGTGGCTGCAGATCCAACGGACATTCTCGAGCATATGTTGTGAATACAAACAAAAGACAAAAGCTCGACACAACAAAATACATTCAAATTAACAAACACGAACACGAGAGACAGTTGAACTACATGTCACCATTACAGCGCCAAGTGACATCACGTAACAGGTGATGCTATCATGACTGGGTATAAAAGAAGCATCCACGAAGGCTAGGGCGTTTACGAGCTTCGCCACTTTGTCGAGATTCACCACTTTGCGAAAAACTACCTGAGCGAATAGTCCAACAGTATATGAACAACATTTCTCAATGCACGATTGCAAGGAATTTAGGGATTTCACCATCTACAGTCCATAATATTATGAAAAGATTCAGAGATGCTTGAGAAATCTCTGTGCGTAAAGGGCAAGGCCGAAAACCAATATTGAATTCCTGTGACCTTCGATCCCTCAGACAACACTGCATTAAAAACTGACATGCTTCTGTAATGAATATAGCCACATGGGCTCGGGAATACTTTGGAAAACCATTAGTAAACACAGTTCGTCGCTGCATCTACAAATGCAAGTTAATACTCTACTATGCAAAGCGTGAGCCATATATCAACAACATCCAGAAATGCCGCCGACTTCTCTGGGCTCGAGCTCATCTGAGATGGAATGACGCAAAGCGCAAATGTGTGCTGTGGTCTGACGAGTCCACCTTTCAAATTGTTTTTTGAAACACTGGGCCAAAGATTAATTGTTAAAAGGAAAGGTGATGTAACACAGTGGTAAACATGCCCAAATTTAGAATGAGCTTATATTTACAAAAAACTATAAAGTTGATTACTTAAAACATTAAATATCTTGTCTTTGTACTGTTTTCAATTGAATACAGATCAAAAAGGATTTGCAAATCATTGCTTTCTGTTTTTATTTACGTTTAATACACTGTCCGAACCTTTTTGGAATTGAGGTTTGTAGAAGTTATATTTAGCCCATTTTAAAATTTGTCTAGAATAACGGACCACCTAAACCAACATCGGGGCGTGGGAATTGCGTGTCTTGGTCAATTCCAACACATTTCTGCGCCACGTTATTTTTTGACTCAGGACAACTGTTTAGTTGAACAGTTTCTGTTATAACTGTTGATACTAAGTAATACTCACGCGGACAGCAAATTTTCTAATTTTTACTTATCTATACAAATTACCAGTGATTATGTTTATTGTTCATTTTTATATAAAATCTTATTAAATTTGGATAATGTCATTGAGGTAAGATCTTCGACCATGATGATGATAGGTGATCTATATGTGAAATTTAACATTTTACTTTGGTGCTCTAATATACAGCTTAAATAAATTGAGGGTGATAATTAGAATATACCTCAAAATTTCTAGGGATATAAAGGATGCCAGAGGAAATCATTTTTTCCTCTTGATTGGTAAAAGATTTTAACAATTTTCAATAAAGATTATGTTATAATAAAGACTATTTGTTTACTAGTACTTTACCAAACTAAGAAAAACTAATCAAACAGTTTTGCTTCTATAAAATTCATGAAAGTCATAAAATAAAAAAAATATGGTTACTCATTATAATGTTTCTAACACTATAATGTTAGAAACATTATAATGACTGCTTTTCATTTATATTTACTAATATTTACTATATTACTAATTCACTAATTCTGCAGAATACAATCAGAGCTGTGCTGTCAAGGCTGAACATTTATCTAAACTCTTTACTGACTGAAAGGTTAAATGAGAGCATCAGAAGAGGATTTGTTTGATTCTTCAACTTTGGTTCTAAAATTAAGAAATATGTAGTCTTAAATTTACTTATTTCTCTCTGTTGCCAACCACATCCTACAATTTCCATACAAAAGTCCCTTATCCTCTTATCTTACTGACATAAAAAAGCCCCACCATCTGACTTTTTCCCCTTTCTGCTGTTAGGACTTTTCCAACGTACCAAGAAGCTGTTCTTGGGCAAGAAGGCCAGCAAAGTTCAGCTCAAGGAGTTTGTACGTAAAAATGCAGCCAACTCTCTGTCTGTGGCCAACATGGTCATGGGCATGACCTCCATTCTCTGCAGCCTGAACGGGTAAGTGCATAGTGACCGTATCAGCCAAATGGCAGGTTTTTATTCATACTCTACCCAACCTAAACTGCAATGCAATATGTCCTGAACTTTGTGCGAGAAGCAATGTGTTTCTTTTAAATTTAATTTCATACACATTTTTGTGAAAGACAAAATGCATGGTGGTTATATTTGTCGGAAGCCAACATATTACATATTAAAAACATATTTAGGAAGATAAAATACATAGTGCTTGATGTAAAAATGGCATAGAATAACTTTTTGCATCAAAGACTAAGAGTATTGACAAATTGCATTACATTTGCATTAAAACATATTAAACAAGGACGACATGAAAATTGAAAAGTAAACATTTCTGTTTGCTGAAATGTCTTGTTTTCAGAAGATTTAATTAATAAATAATCTAATTGGAAGATTGGAATAGCTAAAAATGTATCCCCTACTTTCTCCTGTATGCTGATTTTGGAATACCAGATAAGATTTGTAAGTTTGTATATTGCAGTGATGAGACAGATAGTCTGTCTCATCACTACAACATCCTCAAATAGCAGACAAGTGGATCAATTCTCCTAAGAAATTCCAATTAGGCCCTGTCCTTTGTATTAGTATGAGTTTATTTTGGACCTGAAGGAATAATTAGGTCACTGAAATCTATAGCCAGTTTATCATTGTACTTGTACTGTGTCTGTATGTTAATGCATCGTCACTTACATTTTATTCCCTTTTCTAATTTTTTTAATTGGCAAGTCACCAGCATGCTGCATGCTGGTTGGTTCTGATTGGTTACCTGCTGGACCTGGCAGATGGTGCAGTTGCCAGACGACTGGATGCCTGCTCAGCACTGGGTAAGTGCAGTCAGTCTGTCAGCCAGATGGACAGGTCAGATTAAACAATGTTAAAAAATCACATTTATTTCATACATTGAGTTTTTTTATAATTAGATAATTATTTCAGAAGGCACAGATGCCTCCCAGCAAGGAAAAGTTATGAATGCAGAAAAAATTCAAAACAAAAGCTTCTCAGCCGTTCAGACTTGCATTACTGGAACATTGCTTAAGTAGAGTCATTTCTCATAAAGGCAGATGCAGAAAGACTACTGCATGGTTTTATTATGAGTAGACATGACTATTGTAATGCTCTCATTGGTGTTTTTAAAAAAAAAAAACATTGATCAGCAGCACAAGTATTAACCATAACCAAGAAACCCGTACACATTACGCCAGTACTCAAGTCATTGCACTGGTTGCCTGTGAACTGACCTAGTAAGATACCAGCCCCAACGTTCTCTCGGATCTGCAGATGCTGGTTTTCTTTTTGTTCCCAAAGTACATTACAAAAAAGTGGGGAGGCTTCCTTTTGTTTCTATGCACCTAGATTATGGAATTCCCTGCCCAAGCAGATCAGAGGCTCCATCTATTGAACATTTCAAAAAGCAAAAAAAAAATCTTTTTACGGGTGCTTTAAATTACTTTTGTTATTATTATTTATTTATTTATTTTATATATATGTATATATTATTTTACCTACACCGTTTTTTTTACCTACATGTTTTATAGGCTCCTGTTTTTATTTGTTGCTTTATTGTTTTAGCATCCATATTGGTTTATTATTTCAAACTGACCTGTTATCTGCTTTGTGATTTATAATTGTTTTATGCAATGAACGTTACCTCTATTACTATGTTTTATCAGTTGTCTTTCTTTGTATACACTTTGGGCTGCAAAATGTTGTATGAAAGGTGTTGTATAAATAAAAAATTTTAAGGTTGATTGATATATTTAATAGTGTTTGCTGACATCATCAGACATAGCATGCCCACTGGTAGAAGTCAGGTCAGTTTGCGTGGTTTGGAAAAGGCAGCCAGTTGTTAGCGAAACAAAGCTAACTATGATCAAGTGAGATCATGTCACATTTTGAAGCTGATAGTGATCAGGTGAAACATACACCGTGGCTATTTTCAACACATGAAAGTGCTCTCTGTGCAAGTGCCAATTTTAACTTCTGTTTGGCTTCCACGTGGTTGAGACCCCTACCTCCACCAATCACTCCCAGGCATCGCCACGTCGCGCCATCGGCCGTGCGTTTTACCGACATTTTGCTCGCTGTGCCGTTTCACGCGTGACTGCGCATGTGGGTGTTTTTCCTCTTCCTCTGTCAACTGCACAAGGGAACACTTTCCGATCAACCAGGCTAATTCCGGGGGGATTACGCCCAATTGTGTGCATAATCCCACCGCTTGCAGATCCTCGCATTCCTGAAATCGCTTAAATCCTTGACCCCGAGTTATGGAATGCAGCCCCAGCATTCTGGCCCAGAACAGAATTTGCCCGCGTTTACATCTTGACAAAATATGCCACCACACTGTGGGACAGTTAGATCCTGGCACAAGGAATGTTGTTTACAGAGCAAGAGAGAGGATGAACCATTTGGACTGATCCAGAAATTTGCTTACGTGTCCACTCTGCCACCAACATAGACCCAGGTCACTGGACATACAGAGAGGGGTTCTAAACCAGATTCAGGATATTGACCCTCCAACAGGATTTCCAGCTCTATTCACATCACTGTCAATTTCAAATCTTTCAGTTAGCAGTTATAGGTCAGGTGTTTAAGTGCTCACGAGGGCCTTCCTGGAGCAGCACTGGACAACCTCTCTAATTCAGGAAAGTAAAATGTATATCATCAGTTGGAAGATGACCATTCATCTCATCTGTGGTTTCAAGAACATAGCAACACTTCTCACGGACCCCAGTGTAACTACGATCAATGCCCAATCTCCAAACCTCTTTGCACCCTATAGCCACACCAGATCAAAAAGGCAAGTCTATCCCAACTGCATTTTCAACCTGAGAGTAAAATTCAGCTCTCCTGAGGTCCAGGGTTAAGAATTCTCACCCAAGTGAAAGTCCAGTATGGAAACAATCAGGATAAGCATGCCAATAGCTGAAAATGCTGATATAACCAAAAAATCTACAAAAACTGTTTTCATCAGAGTTTTCTATTTGAACTTGGTTCAGGTGCCAAGCTGGATGACTTTGCTGACTTCACTACATTCGGAATAGCGACCTCACTGCTCCTGAAGACCCGAGGCCTGATGGACAACATCCTCTGTTTGTGTTACGTCATGGCGGTGTTCATTCGCCTCTGCTTCTTTTCTAGCGGTAAGAGCTGACCATTAAACACAACCACCTCTCACACGGTTTTACACACCTTACTTCTACAATCCCTTAATGTTGAAATGAAGGAGATACAAACAGTTAAGGGCTGGTGTTGCACGTCTGCTGCAGGGATTCCCTTCATGTACCGGGGGCTGCCCTGCATCTATTCCTCGGCCATCTTGGCCTGCGCTTCCCTGCTGTTCGGGGGAAACATGCTGGTCCTGCGGGTCACTGCTTTGGCCATGATCCTCTTCATGGTCAATCAGGGCTTCTACCCCCATGACAGGGTGCTGGAGTCCCAGGCTTGGAAGAAGGTGGTCTATGCCGGAGGTAGGAAGGGGGTACATTAACACCATCATTCTGAGCTATTTGATGATTAATACAAACTTACTTGAGCTCTGGGAGAAACGCTTTTGGAGTAGTGATCAAAGTGTTTTCCATGTTCTGCCAACTACACAGTCATTTGATCCAATAAAAAGTCAAATCCTTATTCTTTGCTTCTGGGCCAAAAGGATTTGAACATTTTGTAGTTTGCTACAATTTAATATACTTTTTTAAATGCCCTTAATTTACACAACAGTAATTATATTTTTTAGTAAACTAACAATGTTCGATTGTGGATGATTGTTTGCCACAGCCAAGTTCAACTTTGAAAATCATTGTTTCCAGGAGAATTGATGGGCTAAAAGTCATATTTGTAGCAAGGATAGTAGGCAGCAGGGGGTCAATAATATAAATAAATTATGTTTACAATTTATTGACTGGAAATCCATAATTATTGACAGCTTTGCTATGTTATCGCCATGACAAGCCAAACTTAACTTTATAGCTGTTTCTATAACTAGCAAAACATGCATACTGGTAGAGAACTACTTCCTGTTTCCTGCTGCTTGAGGAAACTGAATATTCAGGCAAAATACTGTATGGATAACCATGATTTCTTCTGTAATTTATTTTTTTTATTTTTTTTATTTTTGCAGGAGTTGCCATGGTGTTCTGCTCCTCTTTCCCTCCGGCTTGTGTTTACTACCTGCTCTGGTCCGTCTCCTACATTTTATTTCCAACAGCCTTGTGGAGCTGCAAAGTGTAACGGCTGAGGCTTTAGTCAAAGACTCTTTCTCTTCAGGCCCAAGGAAGGCCAACCTGGATTTAGTAAAAAAAAAAAAAAAGAAGCCTGTTAACATACTGCTGTCTATCATCAAAATACTGTACATTGCTCATTTAACCAAGGAGACTTCTTAATTTAACACATAGAATTTGTTATTTGCCCCATTTGAAAACTATTGCAATGGTTGGAAAATTTGCATGGAGAGAAACTCTGTGAAACACACTCTTTCAATATGGAAAATAGAACTCCAATCTGTTTTTTTCCAAATACAGAAAATGTGAAATATACTAATGCTATGGCATACATTTTAACCTTGCAGTACAGAAACTGAGACATTAATTATGCAACAAATTAATCAGTTTCCCAAACTTCATCAAAAGTATATATTCACATAGAGATTGAAACTAATTAAATTCTCATAATTTCCTTTGCTTAAACATTGGTAACATTTGGCGGACCATATATGGTATACGTACATGCATATGTGAATGGAGTTATGTCCATTTGTCATAGTTACGGTACAATTACATGATACCACACCATGTGTATGAATCATCTACAGTACATTAAGGCAGCCGCTCCAGATACCCACAAGCTTTGGCCACCACAATCGATCCTGGGTGGCAAAGACATTTAAAATGGAATAGTCCTGACAGCATAGTCAGTATACAATACAAGTGTTTAATCAGTCTCTGTCAGGCTGGGCTGTCTTACTTCACAGTTATGATGTGTGGAAAGTATGAGAACCAAATTAAATTTTGAATGCCTCTCAGTACAGAGCCTCACATCAAATCACATCAGAGTATTTCTACTTGAAAAGTCCATAAAGAAGGCATAATGAACTCTATGCACACCACCTTTCTCCATGAGGAGCTAAACATTTATCATATTGAGACATAATTGAATAATTTCCAGTCTAAAAAACTGATTTTCTTGGTAAATGGTCATGTAAACTACTAATAATTTGTTTCCAGAAGAGCACTGGGTGTACTGTCAGTCCACCGCTGCTCCAAAGAAACTTCCAAAAATATAGACGAGCGTGTTCCTCAGTCTCCTCCTTTCACAAACAATAATGTGGCCTGTAAACTATCGAACCTAAGAGAAATGGCTTTTTCAGGTGCTTTTGACAGATTACCTATAAAAAGACATACTGCAGCTTCAGTGTCTCAATGACATGAGGTCTAGTTCTGTAAAATAATTAAATTTTATGGACAGAAGAAAGGGTCAAAGTTTTTGGTCAAAGTGTACAAAGTAAATTTTGTATAACAATGATTGTTTTGTGTATGTTGAACTGTAAATCTAAATGTGCTGAATGCACAATGTAAGGACTTATGTTGTATAATGCCTACAATATATGACAGTTGTATAAATTACTCTGTTGCAAGTTCTTTATCTCTTCACTAATCCACAGATTTATTGTACTTTTGCCTCCTAGACACAGAAATACAGGGGGACAGTTTGTGTTTCTAGAATATGAACATAAACCTCAGCCAGTAAGTGCTCACATGTGATATAAATGTTTCTGAATATTGTGTCATTTATTGTTTTTCTTTTAACTACCTCAGTACTAAAAAAAAGTACTTTGACATCAGTTTTAACTTTAACGTAAGCATATTTCTTTAAATGGATGCTTACGCCCTGTGTTTGTTAAATTACATTGATCGGATTATATGCGAAATCCCCACACAGCAATAATTAACGATAATTCTCCATGACAGAACTAGGGGTGGGGAAATAAAATTTGAAAAAGGGAACAATTAATAAGTCGGATCTTTAATTTAGCCCCAGGGCGCATTTACAGAGCTCATTACAGAGCTCATTCCAACCATTGCAATAGTTTTCTAAATTGTCTGTGCTTGTTTAAAATAGTGTAGCCTACGTCTGTCGTACGTAGTTGCGTCTATAAATATCAAATGAACTTCAAATTGAATGTACATGAATGAGCTCTGTAAATGCGCCCTGGGGCTAAATTAAAGATCCGACTTATAAATTGTTCCCCTTTTCAAATTTTATTTCCCCACCCCTAGTTCTGTCATGGAGAATTATCGTTAATTATTGCTGTGTGGGGATTTCGCATATAATCCGATCAATGTAATTTAACAAACACAGGGCTCTATCTTGACGATCTTAGAGCTTCGTCTAAATGCATGAGGCAAGTGCATTTAGGGCGTGTCCCAGTCCACTTTTTCTAGTTAGATGGCGTGTTATTTGAGTACGGCGCAAGGTGCAAGTGGGCTGAACTTAGGGTTCATTCCAATCGCTTTTTTCCTTTCCACGCTCCTCAGCTCCACCCAATGGAGGATGTGGCTTTTGTGGCTTTTGTTAGTTATAGAGAATGAGTGCCATTATGGATTAGCGCTTTATAATAAATGGAAAGGAACGGTGAAATTGCATTTGTGCCTGGGTGTACCTGCGACATGGCAGATGTGAAGAGTGGTGGATAATTTATACACATCACGCGTTCTGAGAAAAGGTTTCCGCAAAGGCTACACTTGTGTTTCCTCACTGAAGCATCCTCTGGGAGCCTTGTCATTCCCCACTCCTCACTCTTCCGTGGAGTATTTAATGGTTTGAAATGTCCTTAAAGATGGCAAACCTCGATCGATTTCCGGGTCAGGCGAGGACCGAGGAGAAGAGGATGGATAAAATAAGCGATTGGAATCCACCCTTAGTCTCTTCATTAATTATAGGTGTGTCTTGGGCGTAACATGCAATAAACCAATCAAAATGTCATATCCCATTCCCTTTAAAAGCCTGCTTTTCCCACCTTGGCGGATTGCTTATATGATGGCAAAACAGACATGCTCATGCGTGTGTAGTGCGAGCAAGGAATAGGCTATATGGATCAATATCAAGATCAATATTATTCGGACTAACCATTATGACGCGTTTTGATATACACAATAATAATCTTTAATGAAGCATTGTCAAACATCAATTCCATGAGCGCTGTTCTCATGGAGTTCTCGAAGCTCAAGCTTCATCCAAAGTTCATTACGTGCATTCTAATATTGATTAATAACATAAATACCGTTATTTAGCCTTAATGATGACACTAAATACACTAAAGCTGTCAGGTTGGGAACCAATAGATTCACGCATATTTTCCCTTGTTTTATAATGTCCTGCTTATGGAAATGTGAACAACCTGTTTTACTGGTAGCTACATGCTTTAAAAGTCCACTTTCCCGGGAAGACCGTGAAAAGTCCGATTTACAGCAGGGGAAACAGACCAGCTCCTGCATGAAGTTAAAGCACACATGCAGGGAATGGCATTACAATGAATTGTGAATTAATTGTGTAATGTGCTTCAAATTTGTTTTAGTTTCTAATTAGACTCTTAGTTCTCTTTAAAATCTTTCTGTTCAGTTATGGAATAACAGGTGAAATCAGCAGGGTTTTAATAAGCGGAGAATATATGGGGGAAATATGAGGGACGAAGAATAAGGTTCAAATTCAGTTAACATGGTGAAATTTAAATGAATCTCCATTTTTTCACTGTAGGTGAAAAAACCTTATGCACGGCAAATCCCGGGGACTGTAGCCTAGGTTATTTGAAAAACAATAAATGCATTTTTCACTGGACAAGGTTTTGAACTTTTTTTCAGTCAAAACCATTCTATTTACTTACAGACTGTAGGCCTAGATGAAGAGAGCTGTATTGTAATGACATCTGAAGTGCATTTTCGGAACTCAAATGTCTGTCTATTGCAGTGTGCGAGTTTCCATTGAATGACAATTCACGCATTAGGCTTGATATAGGTGTTATCAGCAAAGTTTTTAATGGATAGCCATTGTCCCGTAACAGAGGATTGTCCTCCCGGAAGATTACAGGAACTATTGGCAAATAGGCCAAGTCATAGCTTGATCCAGGATAATTGCGAATAGTCTACATGTACAGTCAAGCCGGAAAGTCTCCCCACCCCTTTCACCTTCTCCACGTTTTATTACGTTACAGACTTATACTACAATAGATTGAGTTCATTTTTTGCCTCAAACATCTACACACAATAGCCAATAATGACGAAGTGAAAACAGGTTTTTAGAAAATATGCAATTTTATTTTACTGACAAAAATAGGTTATTTAGGGATTATATATCTGTACACACCCTTAGCCTAATACTTGGTTGCTGCACCTTTGGTAGCGATTACAGCTTCAAGGCATCTTGGGAAAGAAGCTACGAGCTTGGCACACTTGTTTCTGGACATTTTTGCCCATTCCTCTTGGCATATCCTTGCAAGCTCCGTCAGATTGGATGGGGAGCGTCGGTACACAGCCATTTTCAGCTCTTTCCACAGATGTTCAATTGGATTCAGGTCTGGGCTCTGGCTGGGCCACTCAAGGACATGCACAGACTTTCTCCGAAGCCACTCCTTTGTTCTCTTGGCTGTGTGCTTCGGGTCGTTGTCATGTTGGAAGGTAAACCTTCACCCCAGTCTGAGGTCCAGAGCGCTCTGGAGCAGGTTTTCTTCAAGGATCTCGGTGTACTTAGCTGCATTCATCTTTCCCTCTATCAGGACTAGTCGCCCCGTTCCCGCTGCTGAAAAACATCCCCACATCATGATGCTGCCACCTCCATGCTTCACTGTAGGGATGGTATTAGCCAGGTGATGAGCGGTGCCTGGTTTCCTCCAGACGTGACGCTTGGTATTCAGGCTAAAAAGTTCCATTTTGGTTTCATCAGACCAGAGAATCTTGATTCTCATGGTTTGAGAGTCCTCTAGGTGCCTTTTGGCAAACTCCAAGCGGACTGTGATGTGCCTTTTACTAAGGAGGGGCTTCCGTCTGGCCACTACCATAAAGGCCTGATTGGTGGAGTGCTGCCTGGATGGTTGATCTTCTGAAAGGTTCTCCCATCTCCACAAGGATACGCTGGAGCTCTGTCAGAGTGACCCTCGGGTTCCTGCTCACCTCCCTGGCCAAGGCCCGTCTTCCCCGATTGCTCAGTTTGGCCGGGCGGCCAGGTCTAGGAAGATTCTTGGTGGTTCCAAACTTCTTCCATTTACGAATGATGGTGGCCACTGTGCTCTTTGGGACCTGTAAAGCTGCAGAGATTTTTCCGTACCCTTCTCCAGATCTATGCCTTGACACAATCCTGTTTCTGAGGTCTGCAGATAATTCCTTTGACCCCATGGCTTGGAGTTTGCTCTGATATGCACTGTCAACTGTGGGACCTTATATAGGCAGGTGTTAGCAATCCCCAATCATGTCCAATCAATTGAATTTATCACAGGTGGACTCCAATTAAGTTGTAGAAACATCTCAAGCAGTATCAGTGGAAACAAATTGCACCTCAGCTCACTTTTGGGTGTCATATGATATTTTACATTTGGATTTTTTTATAAATTAGCACAAATAAAAAAAAAACCTGTTTTCACTTTGTCATTATGGGCTATTTTGTGTAGACGTTTGAGACAAAAAATTAACTCAATCTATTGTCGAATATGTCTGTAACGTAATAAAACGTGGAGAAGGTGAAAGGGGTGGGGAGACTTTCCGGCTTGACTGTAACCTTACACGTACCATCACACATCGCCTGGATGTTGATGGAGTGGGCTGAAAGAAATTTAATGCTGTATTCCCCTTCGCTGAGGGACAGGTATGTGGTCTTTGACCTATGGACCCTTTTATTATTATGCATTTTTTGATATAGCCTACACAACAATAAGATTTCACATTGTAATCTTGATATTTTTAGTCAAGCTTGTGCACGCCCCTGTGCGTAACAGACAGGAGGGTGTACGCGCGTTGTGCAGATGCCTATGTAGACGCACTTATATGCGTATATCACCAACTGCAACATAACTTTTGACCAGGTTTGTGCATGGTGGTTTTGTGCAAGCGCTTTCTGCTAGCTCAAGATAGCAATACGCCAAAAATTATCCTGGCCACACCTCATCTGAAGACCAACCCGCCCAGTTCACTTGCTATGGGCCCAAGATCACTTGGTATTTAAACAACGTGAGCGCTGGGCGCTATAATGACCCCTATGCCGGGTGTAAGATAGCAAAGACACTTGGGTTACGCCGCTTAGGGCCGGGTGTAAGATAGGGCCCACAGTGTTTTAAAAATAGAACACACGCCCACAAGTGACCAATTGTGAGAGGCGGGGGCGATGCCAGGATATTTCACCGCTTTCTGTGGGGCTTCAGGGTAACTGGTCATATACATTTAATAGAAACTTAATAGAAAGAACACCAATAAGCGTTCACGTGTGGCTCTCAAGCCCGCAATACTTCGGCATAACCAGCAGGTAATGTGCGTACGTCAAGTGAAGACCTGACGTGGAGCTATGACCGTTTCCACGGTCAAATGGAGTCACGTGGAAATTCTAGAAATCACTACTTTGTCGTGATTTTCTACTTACGCCACACCTAAGATCAAATTTTATCTAAAGTACTTTTTTATAAATGCGGCCCAAGGAGAGGGAAGGCCTGCTTCATTTCACTCTGCAGTCCACCTGCTGAGCTGCATGGGTTTTGTAGAGCAGGGGTTCTCAATCCTGGTCCTGGGGGAACCCTGTGTATGCTGGCTTTTGTTGCAACCGCAGTTGCAATCCCAGAATTTTAACAAGCTGTTAATTTTTCTTAATTAGGTGCTTGTCATGTTTGGAGGAATTATTCACCCTCTTAAGCCACATTATATCAGAAATAGCTATGGATGCCATGTAGAATAAACACCCCATGTTCACATTGTGCTATATTATTTAAAAAAGATAAGAAAATTATTTAACAGATCCATTTAAAGACTGATTTGAATCAATAGGCTCCTAATTGGTGAAAGTGTGGACACATGGCCACTAAAATTAACCATTTCGTAGATAATGAAGAATTCAAACACAAAGCAAATGATAACGAGCCAAACCTGCATTGTCTTAAGCTTAAAGAAAAAATTGAGTTAAACACGTGTTCAACAACCTAATTAGGAGCCTATTGATTCACTTCACTCTTTCATTTGAGTGAAAATACATTATTTTGTAACCTTTTCTTATGTAATTGTTGCAATATAGCACAATAAGCACAATGTGAACATGGGGAGTTTGTTCTACATGGCATGCATAGCTATTTCTGACATAATGTGTCTTAAGTGGGCGAATAATTCCTCCAAACATGAAAAGCACCTAATTAAGAAAAATTAACAGCTTGTTAAAATTCTGGGATTGCAACTGCGGTTGCAACGAAAACCAGCATACACAGGGGTCCCCCAGGACCAGGATTGAGAACCCCTGTTGTAGAGTACTGCACTGCTGACAAACTGTGGGCATCTATCAATCTACCTGAAAAGTCATTCAAAATGCAATGGGGAACTGCACACAATTAATTGTGGTCTGACAAAGGTATTGTATAACATAAGCATAACTTCCTTGGATTTATACTCAATACTATTGGCTATATATCGTAGCATCCTGTTAGCCTTTTTTATTTTTATTTTTTTACTGCTACAGCGCAATGCCTAGATCCTGAAAGGCTTTGATCAACTACTACTCCTAAGTCTTTTTCAAATTGAGTACATTCCAATTTTGTTTCTCCCATAAAGTACTCTTGCCTTATGTTTTTATTTCCCACGTGTAAAACTTTACATTTAGCTATGTTGAATTTCATTTGCCAGGTTTCTGCCCACTTCTGGATTCTGTTTAAATCTTCTTGAATTACTTTAGTAGCTTCCAAACTGTTAGCTAAACCTCCCAGTTTTGTATCATCAGCAAATTTAACTAATGTACTTTTGATGTCCCTGCCAAGGTCATTTATGTAATAAAGGAAGAGCAGAGGTCCCAACACCGATCCTTGTGGGACTCCACTTCCCACAGTACCCTGTTCAGATAAGATCCCCCCTACTTCTACTCTTTGTGTTCTACCCTGTAGCCAGTTCCAAACCCATTCTGAAATGCTTCCTATAATTCCTACTGTCTTCATTTAATAATGAGTCTCTCATGTGTTACCTTCTCAAAATGCTTTTTGGAAATCTAGGTATATAATATCATAAGCCTTGTTACAATCAAAAAACTTGGTAGCTTCCTCAAAGAATGCCAAGAATGCTGGCATGACCTTCCCCAACGAAAACCATGTTGGCTATCTCTTAAGATGTTTTTATGTTCAATACATAATTCCAATTTGTCTCTGATGATAGATTCCAGTATTTTACATGTGACACAAGTTAAATTGACAGGCCTATAGTTTCTATATACTGACAGGCAACCTTGCTTCCAGTCATCTGGTATTTCTCCAGTTTCTAAAGACTGTCTAAAAATGCCTGCCAGGGGTTAGATCTCACTTAACACTTTGAATGATGCTGATGCTTTTACATGCCAGCTACAGCATTAGACTATTGCCTTTGTCAGTATGTTTGGCACACAATTGAAACAGATGCATGGAGGACATTTAATTTTACACCAACTTCAGTCAAGTTATAAGGTTTAGAGCAGTGTAACCAGTTGCCCACTTCCAGTCAAATGAACGGACAGTCCTGTCTGTCAACCTATCTGTCTGTCTTTTTGAGGGTACCTCCACTACTTACACTAGCTAGTCTGCGTTGATTGAAACTCCACAGCCAGGCAGAACATCTGAACTAACAGCTGACACCAATATAGTGACCTCACACCATGCAGCCTAGAGGTCTGCTCCAAAAAACATATTCAAAAATATTAATGGAGACAAAACAAGTGTCTGAAAGAAAACATATACTGTAGGCTATACAATTATTATTATTTTTTATTTTTAAAAATAAAACACTGCCCCCACATTGATATGAAAGCACAATGCTATTCACAAACGATATGTCTGATTTTACACGTAGGCTATATGAATAATTAAATGAATAATTGCACTTCGTTTAATCTAGTTTAATCTAAAATCAAGCTTCAGTTTTCTAGATTTGAATGATTTTGAAATATAACTGGTTTGTAAATAAATCCCACAGAATGTGTGTGATTTCCTGCTTCCAAATTATGAGTTTCAATATTTCTGTGATGCAAATATGCGATAATTATTGAGATCGCCAACAAGATTACGTCTTGACTGTGCCTAAAAATACATCCAACCAGTTTCGAGCATGCGCAGTGCAGTGTTTCTAAAGAGGGAGAAGGCCGTTCGCCATGTTCAAAATACAGAATCTTTATTGCTCCTGCTAGTTTGTCCTCCGATCGAGTTTAAATAAAGAGCTGGATTGTTTGAATAACAGTTAAGGTAAAGTGAGAAGTTTGAAATGTGTTTGGGGGAAGGTTACTGGAATTTGGCTAACTTAGCTATCGAAAGTAAATCAAGACAGTCCAGCAGGGCATTTGCCACTTACGTTGTGTGTACAAATAATGGCGCTCTACATTATGCTACACAATGCTCCGCAAACGTTAGCTTGCGAACTAGCTTGAAGAACACGATTTTATCTGTTTTCCAGCTGCATCAGATCTATCTAGCCAACTGGCAAAGCTCCTTTGCCAGTGGAATTTTTAATAGTTGGCTAGCTAAAAAGCTATTATTGTGTGGTTGGTACTAGTACTACTTGGCACAATGTCGACTTAGTATCAGTTAGCCTCTGCACGCCAGGAATTACATTGAGCGAAGCTAGACAGCAAGCTTGCAAACTGTCTGAAAATAACTTTCCATGAATATAGCAATTCCACCATTAAATTAATCACTCCTAAGAGAAATGTCCTCAAAAATACCTTGAATCAGATGTGTTTGCTAACTAGCTAGCCAGCTAACAATAGAAATGTGTCCCTTGTTTTGCTTGGCTGAATATTTTCACCAATATGTTTAGATGTTTTAGTATATACACAGTGACTTACTTAAAGCGGTGTTGGTTCAGGTGATGCAGACCTATGTTTGACAGGTACATATATTAGCTTATGTACATGCATTGTGCCTGTCAAGAAATCCTCCCATGGCAACAGAGAAACTAACGGATAATTTTGATTGTCATTGGATTGGAATTTCATTTTCCCAAATACCAAGATTCAGAAATGTTTCATGTCCAGGTTAAGACCAGATGAATGAATTTAAGTTTTAGGTAGCTTGCATTTATTTGGGCAAACATCAATGGGACAGGACTGTCAACACAAGCTTTTATTGTTCAAGCCAACTAGCTACTGTATCCTCATAATTATATTTCCCCATCTTTCTTATTGCATACCAACATGGTCATGGTTTTTGAATCCATTATCATTGTAAATTAATTTTATATAATAAAATTTTTTTATTTCATATTGATCGCTATTCTGTTCTTTTTTCTTTCTTTTTTTTCTTTTTTACATTCTGTCATCCTCCAGATTTTAGTATTGTTATGTTTACTGTTATGGGAATAAAAATGCAGTCCTGGGAAATGTATCTGTAAATGAGCTCAATAGCTCATTCTGGTACATCTGACCTGTCAGTTATACATGGTTACTATTAAATAACAGAATAAATAATACTTTTCATCCAGAATCTATGCTGAAAACATGGAAGTGCTTCCCCTAGTGTTGTAATCCAGTATTAATAAATGTCTCCTATCAGCAGTTACCCATGGAGCTGCCAAATTACAGCCGGCAGCTCATGCAACAGTTGTACACCCTGCGCAAGGAGGGCCAGTTCTGCGACTGCACCATCCTGGTGGGGGACGACCCTCACAGGGCCCACAAGCTTGTGCTGGCCGCCTCCAGCCTGCTCTTCAAGTCTGTACTGGATGGTTCAGACAGCATCTCCATCGACCCTGCTGTGGTCACCTCCCAGGAATTCTCCAACCTGCTGGAGATGGTGTACACGGGCAAGCTCCCCCCAGGCAAGCACAACCTCACCCGGGTTATCGCCGCCGCTGACAGCCTGCAGATGTTCGACGTGGCCGTCAGTTGCAAGAACATCCTCACCAGCCTCATGAAGCAATCGAACGTGCAATCTCCCAACAAAGACCAACAGAGCTCTGGCTCCAAAGGCCAGAAAGACGACGCAGACACTGCTGTGCCAGGCTCAAATAAGGAGCCTTCACAAGCCAACCTGACTGGGGCTTTAGAGGAGGCAGAGATGGCGGGAGCCGAAACTGGGGGTCGAGAGGTCAACAGTGGATCAAGTGAGGACACTGCCATTACAGACCAGCTGGGTGATCAGTCCGCCATGCAAGATCTCCACAATGGTCTTGAGGCATCACCTTGTAAAAAAGCTTGTCTGGAATCTCCAGAGAATGCAGGTGAATCGATAATCTGTCATTCCATTTCCCTCTACTGCCTTTATTGTATTTCAAGGATCCACTCTGCAGCTCCATAGCGTGCTGTGTTACTGATGTCATGGTGTGTAATTCACAATCACCGCTAATGATTGTGTACCTCAGGGTTTAATTAATGTAATATGGATTAGTTGCTGGGTCCCTTTAAACATTTCCTTGTTGGTTTCCTCCCAGGGACAAACGACAGAGATTTGGAGTTCCTGTTCCAGAGCATGGATAGGGTCTCTGGAGTGGTTTGGGATGTCCAGCCCTGGCTGAAAGCAGTGGAGACTTGGGAGGCCATTTCAAGTGAGGAGAGACAGGTAAGAATTAAGGGCTTGATTTACTAAGACCTTTAGCGTGTGCAAAACCTTTCAGCACACGCCAAACCAATAAAATGACCAATGATTGGTCATGGTATTTGTTTTGTTCCAATCATTGGTTTTGATATCAGTTTTGCGTGTGCTAAAAGGTTTTGCAATGGTTGATTACTACAGAGTGCATCGTTATAATTTATCAGTCATTGAATTGTTTTTTTGAGAAAATCAGTAATGCAAAATGGCATGCCAGAGCAAGTGTTTTAGTTGCACATGACACCCTATGGCCAAATCTTATTCAGAATTGCTCTCTGGGCTTCTGACCATCCTGGTGTTCTTTTCTCATCCAAGGTAATTTTAGACTGCTGTAAAGGAGACTCAGAAGGATCCAATGTTCTGCGCAGACTTTTAAACAAAGTGAGAGAGGCCAAGGGCCTCTCTTCATACACTGTTCTTGCATTTCTGGACCTCTTCAAGGAGGCAAACCCGGGTCTCGCCGCTCTGCTGCAGAAATGGACAGAGCGTGACGAAGGGGACAGCTTGGGGCCTGAAGGTACGGAAAGGGACAAAGACAAAAAACACAGGAGACCCTGTGCTGTAGTCCGTTGGGTGGTCGACCTTCAAGCTGTATACAAATCGCCTCGTGTGGCTGCTGGTTTGATTCCTTTCCCTGCCACTTTCTCTACTGTGATCCCATCTCTATCTGTAACCCTCTCTGCTTTCTCCCATCTGAATAAAGTGAGACAGTACATAAGGATGGCAGACCACTAACTGATTTGCTTTGAAAAAAGGAAGAAAAAAACAAAAACAAAGGACGATGCAGTACTCTATTATCCTGTCACATGTTATAAAACTAACCTTGAAAAAAATGGCACTTGTGTCATAATTACAAAATCACATTGATGTAAGTACATATAGTTACCTGTGACATCCCACAATACATTGCACTTTATAACCACTTGTCATATGTGAAATGGCATATGTTCATGTTAATGTGCATTTTGTGTGGACTGTGATGTTTGTGTAACAGATCAAACTGTTGGGGAGAAGCCCACAAGTAGCGTGCTGCTGGACCACACTGCAGAACTGATAGAAAGCCTCTCTGGAATCAGTTCCATTTCAGAGACACTGATCACGGCTGCAGAGAGCTGCCTGGATGAGCAGGAGAGGAAGGTACGACAACCAGGCCATTTTCGCCATTTTACCAGCCATATTACCTTTTACAATATAATACAACCTGGTTGGTTACCTGCCAAAGCGGCTGCTAGAAAAGAAAATCTTACCAGCCACAGTCAAAATTTTACCAGCATTTGGCTGGTGGCAGGTGTTAATTTCACACTCTGATGACAACAATTTTATGTAATGGACCAGGGCCAGGATTGAGCGATGAGTGAATGAAGTTGAACATGCAGACTTCAAAAAGCAGTTGACCTTGGCCTTGGGTGATTTAAGTTTTATATATATAGGTGGCAGGATATCTGTACTTTAAGTAGGGTCAATTGTGTATTAGTGCTGTTTTATAGCTAGGTGTATATATTCTGGCAAGAGAATATAACTCACCTTTGCAGATTAAAACAATATGCCAGCAAGTTGAAATATTTATCTTCACCTTTACTGAAAATAGCATTTAAAATGATGCCGTTGTGAGTGTTCGATATCTGTGTATTTTACATTGAACTTTCTTTCCATCACCTCTTTCCATCAAGTCTTTGGTGCGGCCAATTAAATAGTGACCGGGCTCAACCAGGAAGGAACTGTCTCTGATGGTTTCACTGGTGACCTCGGCATTATCCAGTCTTTATTGCACCATCTTTCTGTAATTTAACCCCTTTGCGCAGATGCCTAGTGATAATGCCGCTGGCGGCAACATTTTGCTCAACTGAGACATTTGTTGCTCCTGCAGCCAAACTATTAGTGGAAATCACAAACTCTGTGTTTTAACTTTATTGGTAGATGATTTGTGACAATTCTGCTGAATACAGAGTTTCTAAGTGTCACTATTTTCCCGCAGCAAGTCCATTTAACAAGCAACCCCCCACCCAGTCTATACCTACCCATGCGTGACATAGTGGACAATAGCGTGTGTGAGTTATTTATTATAAATATAAATATATTTATTAATCATAATAAATTCCGTCATAGCAATAAGATAAACCCAACAATAGCCTGATCGTATGCCAAAAAAGCAGTGAAAAACCCTGCCCACTGAAATGCAAAATAAACGTGAAATTATTGTCTCATTGTACCATGTATTCTACTATGAATATCTGCTTGCTACTAAATATGAAATAAATATACAATCCTTCCATTGGTTTTACAGATAGAGATGTTCCTTTCAAAATTCAGTGGTTATTGTCTGGTACAATCTGTTTGAGAAATATACAACACTTTATACCGCTATTACACTATCTGAAACATTGACTCGTAATACCCCCCGTGCCCTGCATGCCTGTCTCATTCATTACAGTTCATTCTGGTTTCATTGTCAGCTCTTTTATCCAATAGAGTACATTATAACCTTAGCAGTGGTATATGCAATGTCTTATTGGGTGCTTTGAAAAATGTATTACAGCCCAGCGGTCTAGTAGTACGCAAGCTCTATAGAAAACGCATTAGGGAGGCGAGTATTCCCTTCCCGATATGTAAGTAGTACTGCTTCTAAAATGTGGTTGGTCTCGCTGGCTACATATGTACGTTCGTTCTTCCCCTCGAGCACTGTCTTTCCAATAGGATTGATAGGCCTATTGTTATTTTCGCATTTTGAGTGCATTTCACATACTGTAGTGCAATCGTTAATTTTATTTTTGATGTAGGCTACCGATTTTCATTGCAGATAGAACATTTGGCAGCATTTTGCAGACGGTGGAATACTATTTTATTTTCATGTTACATATTTTCATATTACATAATATAGGCTATGGCGTCACTTAGGGCATGGAAAATCATTCCAATTTACTGTGCGCTGATATGTGGTAGATTAATGTAAAATTTTCCTCAGAGTCATTATGAATGGAAAAATAAAAAAAACAGAAAAATGCAATCCCGGGGCAAAAATTTACATACTGTAGAGCAGTGGTCCTCAACCCTGGTCCTGGGGACACCCTGTGTATGCTGGTTTTCGTTCCAACCACAATTGCAATACTTGAATTTTAACAAGCTGTTAATTTTTCTTAATGAGGTGTTTTTAATGTTTAGAGGGATTATTTACATTCTTAAGCCACATTATGTTAGTAATAGCTATGCATGCCATGAAGAATAAAAGTCCAATATTCACATTGTGCTGTATTGTAAACAATTAAAAGGAGGTAAAAAATGTTTTAACTGATCAAATTAAAGACTGAGGTGAATCAATTGGCTCATAATTGGTGAAATTGTGGACACATGGCCACTAAAACTAACCGTTTGGTAAATAATGAAGAATTCAGAGACAAATCAAATGATAACGAGCCAAACCTGCATTGTGTTAACAAGTTTAAGGAAAAAATTATGAAGGAACTTAAACTTGTGTTCAATTACCTAATTAGGAGCCTATTCACCTGAGTTCTTACCTCTTCTTTGTAATTGTTTGCAATATAGCACAATGAGCATAATGAACATGGGATTTTTTCTTCTTCAAAGCATGCATAGCTATTGCTAACATAACGTGGCTTAAGAGAGTAAAGAGTTTAAAGTGTTCTCTCTATACAATTAAAACACCTAATTAAGAACAAATTGTTAAAATTCTGGTATTGCAATTGTGGTTGGAACGAAAACCAGCATACACAGGGGGTCCCCAGGACCAGGGTTGAGGACCACTGCTGTAGAGTACAGGTAAAAGTGATGTTTCATTGAGGTACAAGTGTGAATGATTAGGCTAGATATTTAGGTGTATTTAACACTGTGATATCAATGTTTTTATCTTTTATCTTAAAGGGTAAAAACACACCCTAGATCACTTTTTTTTCATGTGTTTGTATGCCTACCTTATAATGAAACTTATTCATCCATTCCGTTATTTCAACAATTCTGAAGTAATATTATATATCATAAGAAACTGGTGGAAAGGCATCTTTGTGCTGCCCTCCAACGGTTGAAATTCCCTTTCTGCTCCCCACACTGCCCCCGCCCCAATCGTGATGTCAGAGTACCTCTTTGGAGGTACCTCTACGTCATATGGATAATTGTTGTCGCCCACAATGGAATCAGCTGGCACCTGATTGGTTAGACCCACTACGTTCCTTTCATTTCGGCTGCACATTTTTAAACCGGAACAAAACGTGGCGTCCTGTTCATAAACTTTCTTATTCCACCTAAATAGTCCACTAAAACCATTTCTGAAAATATTTGAGGTGGGAAATAGGCCATGCAGTTGTTGAATCTTGATTCATATTTGATCTGCAACGTCTAGTTTGACAGTTTGATCCGAGTTATACAAAATCATTTGTACATTGTACGTTCATTTATGCAAATGAGGATGGACACAGATCCTCTACCCCCACCCCTCTCCCTCGCTCACCCCACAAAGTATTTTTCAAAATAGTGTAGTAGGCGGAGACAGGCTGAGTTGGTGCACTGGACAAAACAAATTTTTCAAAAATTGTATTCACGTTATGACATGTTTTGGATAGGGCTTTGACCCATAGATATCTACCCCGTAGTCTCACAAAGGCCAGACTTTGTGATAAACACAAAGTCTGGTCCATAGACTTGCCTAAGGCCTAGTACATACTCTACGCAAGGAACATGAACGCCGACGCAGTTTCGGGACATACGCGAGGTCTTTGCTTACATACTATACGTGCGTTAACAGGCTTCTTTTCGCCCTGTCCGCTAGTTGGCAGCCTAGGCTAATCTGGTTGGAGCGAGTAACCTTAAACCGGAAATGATTACTTCTTTGTGTGTAGTCTGCAATTCTGCAGTTATTGAACAGTATTTACATTTAGCACCTCTAACGGAAACGCCTGGAATTGCACCACACGTTTGCGTCGCGTTACAAAATTTGGACTGCACATTTTGCTACGCAAGAACGCGAGAAACGCCCCCTGCGTTGCTCTTTGCGTCGTTGCGCGCGTTCCTTGCGTAGAGTATGTACCAGGCCTAATGCGATAAAGAGCCGCTCACTGTGAAAAGACTGCGCCTTTGATTGATATGCAATATAACCAACCACAGACCGTCTATGTTCCGTGACGTATTGAGGCGGTACAGAGGGCGTCGATTCAGAAACAGCGCTATGAGAAAAACAGACCAACGTGAAACAAATGTGATTTACACAAATGGCACGGCGATCTCCAGTAAAACAGTCTACCACACCGAACTTCAAAAACTTTCTTCAATCCAGCGTTAAGCTCTTAGTCTTGGTCCGAAACACTCATTGTTCTTGATGGATTCGCAGCATTCGTTAGCTACCGATTAGTTAGCACAACTTGTTTCCCGGTGGACTGATAAAACCCAATGCACCGTGTCATACTGGAAATACGCACACACTCCTGTGAGTGACAGTGCTGCTAGCCAATGAGTGCTGACTGGCAGTTTCCTACAGTCCTACTCAGCTTATGCAAGCCTATGCATCAGACACTGCGTACGAAGTGCGTCAGAGCAGCTGAGGCTGAGACTATCTACCCCCTATACTGATGAAAATATCGTAATTCCCACTTGAAAATGATGCAAAAGTGAGTTTTATGAGTCAAAACTGTTGATTTGAAGTTAAATATATCATTATTTTTTTTATTTAGAGCAGTGCAAGGAGCAATTAACCGTTTGTACAGGCAGTTTGTAGATCAGTGATAGACTTTTTGAACAGGGTAGAGGTAAGAAGATGAAGAGCTCGATATTCAGCTTTAGCCTCTGTTCCTCAGGTTCTACAGGAGTGCTGCAGGGGCATGGACCCTCGGGAGGCAGTGGAGCACCTGCTGACGAGGGTGGGGGAGGAGGGGGAGGGGGGATTGAGTGAGGAGGGCCTCCTCAAGGTGCTCCAAGCCCTCAAACAGAGCTCCCCCAGCCTGGAGCAGCTACTGACCAGGGTCCAGACACACAGGGACACCACCAGGGAACATTTTGGTGAGACCACCAGTGGTTGTATCAGTCCGGACTGGGACGGATTGGAAAACTGAAGACAGGTGTCAATTCTGGCCCACTGTAGACCTTACTTTCATGCTAGATATGAAAGGCCAATGTGTGTGACAGACTTTCTGGGGAATGCACAGCATGACCAGTGTTGCCAGATTTGAAAACTTGAAATGGATCAGTGACTAAGGTTAAAGTGCATATTTCATTTGAGTGTGTTTACATCCATATAGGGTGAACCATGTAGCAATTGTAGTCCTTTTTATACATAGTGCCCCCATTTTAGTGGACCAAAAGTAATTAGAGATATTAACATAAACTTAAGTAAAGTCAGTTCAATAGTAAAATGAGTCAAGAGAAACAACTCTTAAAGTGATCCATCCAGATCTACTGCATATCCAGCAGCAGAGTGATTGAAATATTTTTGGACTGCAATGTAAATTACAGTTATATTTTCCTAATAGGAAAATACATTTTTTGTGCTCATTATGCAAGATTGGGGAAAGCAAGCACTCACATGTACAAGTGTCTTAGAATGAGCAGGAAACTAACATCAAAAATGCATTCAAGAGAGGTATCAGAATTACCTAGAGTGAACTGCTTTCAAATGGGAATGTGTTTTCATTTGATGTTGTCTGAGAAGCTAAAGGATGGGGTGGAAATGCCAACAGTTTGCACTTGAAACAAAATCTGTTGGTGTGCCTTTCCAGAAAAAAAATGTCCTGCAGTAATTTTCAGAATTTGTATTTTAATATTTTAATATTGTTTTACTGCCACCTCCATCTGACTTTTTAGGTGATAACCAGGAGGAGGAGCATGCAGCCAGTCTATTGGCAAAATACCGCAGCAGACTCACAGAATCACCCTTGGATCTCCAGACCCTTCTACGCAGCCTAGAGGCAATGGCTGGTATAGCAGAAGAAGAGAGAGAGGTATCCATCATTCTGTCTTTATCTGTTACAGCATGTTTAACTTGTGTTCTTTCTTTATATGCAACAATAGGTATTACAGTATGTTTGACCTGTGTTCTTTCTTTATATGCAGTCATAATTATTTCAGTTAGTCTAACCTGTGTTTTCTCTTTGTTCCAATAACATAATATTATTACAGTTGGTATGACGCATGTTCTTTCTGTGTAGTTTGTGTAATCAGGACCCAGTGTTAGTCAGTCTGACCTGTTATTCAGGGCAGAGTATTACAGTTTTAAAGTTTGACCTTTGACCTCTCAGTGTATCCAAGCTCAGCTGATTGAGGACAGAGGTTGCTCAGTGTGTGACCTTTGACCTGTGTTCTCTCAGTGTATCCAGGCTCAGTTGATTAAGGACAGTGGTTGCTCAGTGTGTGACCTTTGACCTGTGTTCTCTCAGTGTATCCAGGCTCAGCTGATTAAGGACAGGGTTACTCAGTGTGTGACCTTTGACCTGTGTTCTCTCAGTGTATCCAGGCTCAGCTGAATGAGGATAGCGGTGCTCAGTGCGTGGACAGGATCCTTTCTGTTGTGTTGGACGGGGGCTCCATCCTTGCTCTGACGGTGTGGAGGCTGCTCTTCCGAGCAGGAGTCTGGGATCCATCACTGGGCTCGCTCATCCATGAAGTCAGGGAGGGGCCTGGAGCCCAGAAACTCCTCCACTCTGGTGAGACACCCCAGACGTCACCTCCGACGTGTCTGGGGGCAGATGCACAGTCCCACAAATTGGATACATGCCCGGTATATAGCTTTTAGATTATGGTCTGAGTATAATTTGAGATAATTTGATATGGTAAACTTTCTCATAGTCCATTCAATAGTACTTGGTTACCAAGAAGCCTGCTCTGGTTGACCTGACCTAGGATCTGCCTTTCTTTCTCCCCCTCCAGTCCACAGGCACTAAAGAGGCAATTAAGTCACGCTAAGGCGCTGGCTTATCTATGTACAGTTGAAGTCGGAAGTTTACACTTAGGTTGAAGTCATTAAAACTCCACAGATTTCATGTTAGCAAACTATAGTGTTGGCAAGTCAGTTAGGACATCTACTTTGTGAATGACACAAGTAATTTTTCCAACAATTGTTTACAGATTATTTCACTTTTAATTCACTATATCACAATTCCAGTGGGTCAGAAGTTTACATACACTAAGTTGACTGTGCCTTTAAATTTTTAATATTTGGTCGCATATCCTTTGCATGCCATGACTTCCTGATGTCTGTGACCCAACAACATCAAAAGACTCTTGATGTCTTATTTTCTGGTACTCTTACAAGCGATACTATCGTCTCTGCATTTGAATGGATCTCTATGGGAATTGGGGGGTGGGACTAGATTTAGCTGTAAATTATGCTGGAACAGTATGGAATACATGATTGGTAAAATGGCTCTAAGTCATCAAGGGTCTGAGGTATCAAACAAGCCTCAAACCATCACTCTGCTGCCAGATATGCAGTAGATATGGATGGATCACTTTAAGGGTTGTTTCTCCTGACAAATTTTCCTATTGAACTCTATGGAAAAATAAGTCAGGAGAAGATAATAATAATAATAATAATAATAATACCTTGCATTTATATAGCGCCTTTCACGACACTCAAAGCGCTTACAGTGACGAGGGGGAAACTCACCCCTACCACCACCAATGTGTAGCACCCACCTGGGTGATGCAGCGGCAGCCATTTTGCGCCAGAATGCTGACGACACATCAGCTGAGGTGGAGAGGGAGAGAATGATTATTAGCCAATTAAACTGGGGGATGATTAGGTGGCAGATTGAAAGAGCCAGGTTGGGAATTTAGCCAGGACACTGGGGAAACCCCTACTCTTTGCGATAAGTGTCATGGGATCTTTAATGATCTTTAATCATGGGATCTTTAATGACCACAGTGAGTCAGGACCTCGGTTTAACGTCTCATCCGAAAGACGTCTCATCATCTCCTACAGCGCAGTGTCCCCATCACTGCACTGGGGCATTGGGATTTATTTGACCAGAGGGAAGATTGCCCCCTACTGGTCCACCAACACCACTTCCAGCAGCAACTTAGTTTTCCTTAGTTTCTCCCATCCAAGCACTAACCAAGCCCACACCTGCTTAGCTTCAGCAATTCAGCAGGAGCAGATTGCATGGTGGTATGGCTGCTGGCCAAGTTATATCCTTCACTTTTCCTTAAACCTCACTTCCCCGACATACATATCTCAAAATTCTGTTGAAATAACAGAGTATGTATTCTGGAACCATTTAACACAGAATGACAAATATTTGCAGTATTATCAAGGTTGATCATGATATGTCCCAAGCCTGTAAATCCCAAGTGATTAATATTTTTAAGATGTGTATTTTAGTTATGGACCCTGAGAGCCTGCACCTGGACATGCTCTTGAAGCACAGAGCGTTGATCCTGGAGACAGTGGGTAATATGAGCGTCTTGGAGGATCTGGTAAAAGAAGAAGAAAGTACACCACAGGAAGTCACTGAGGTACGGTACGACTCTGTTGAGCAGGATGGGAATAGTTCTGTTGGCATCATGCAGCTGAGGGAAAATCAACAAGCCTGCCCCCCCATTTTGTCCTACAGTTCATCGGACGCTGCGGGAAGGGGGACGAGAGCGCGTCCGTGAAAGACATCCTGGGGCGTGTCTTAGAGGAGCAGTTGCTTCCCGCTCAGCCATTCTGCACGCTGCTCACCCTGGGACAGAGGTTCTTCCCTCAGCTACTGCCACTTAAAGAAGACCTGGAGCGGGCAGGTGAGGAAATGCTAGCATAACCGGGCAAGGATGATGGCTTACAGGGTTTTAAACAGGGGGTCTGAGGACCCCTGGGGGTCCTTGAAGGTACTGTAGGGGGTCCCTGGCCAGACTTGATATGCAATGACTATATAGAGATTTAGAGAAATATTTAAAAATGTAAAACTTTTTTGAAAACCCTTGGCTTACGGAGTTGCATTTTTGTCATCAGTGCTGTTGGATTGTGGGGACTAACCCCATCAGTTTAAAAGGGGAAGAATAAATAAAGTTATCAAGTACAGTGTAGTTAAATGAACAGCAGCTACATCTACAAAAGTTATCAGTAGTAGTATTTGTATGAATGGAAAAAGTCAGTTTTGTGTGGTTTCAACAGTTGAAGATACTTGAAAACTTTACCAGTGTTCATAAGGAAACCATTGAATAATTTCTGGACACATTCTATAGGTTACAAAAAGCAACCATATTTTCAAAGTGTCCATGTTTAATTGTTAGCCAATGGCAGAGCCCCACTTTATGGGGGGAGGGGATTTCACCTATCTCTTCATTGAAGCCATCATAGCTACACTTGGGCAATGGTTGACTTCTCATTTTGACACATTTTTTAAACCTTTTGATTCAGTTTTGATTGGCTTTCGCAGGGAAAGAGGCAGAGCTGATGGGTGGGCCGCAGGCAGCCAGCAGTGCGCAGGATGAGGAGGGCAAGGGAAAGAGGAAGGAGTGCTTCTGCCAGTGGTGCGGGAAGTCCTTTGCCTTCATGTGCCGGATGGAGGTGCACCGGAAAAGGTGCCGCCTCTCCCAGGAGATACGCCACCGATGCCCCCAGTGCCCCCAGGAGCTGCTCACCCCGCGGGCGCTGAAACAGCACCTGTCCCAGGCCCACCAGACCCCCGGCAGCAAAAAGAGGAAGAGGCAGGAGCAGGTGGCCTGCGACATTTGTGGGAAGACCTTCGCCCACCCATCAGGTGAGGGGGAGGACTCATCCGGTGTCCATGAACACATTTGTCAGGCAAAGCTCTTGAAATGAAAGGTTAAGACAGACTGTGAAATTTCCATTTACTGGAATCGAGGATGAATTAATATACACTGTTTCAATGTTCCCAGTGCAATGTTTTTGAATTTACAAACAAATGTTTTTGGCCTGTATGGTCAGGTTGAATGAGCATGTCGACCAAAACACAGTTCATTTGTTATAGATTCCCTTTAGGGTCATTCCATGTCATTTGGGGTCATTCCATGTCATTTAACACAAAACAAGTGTGTGAATGGCAGTGCAAAAGTCCCTGTCAGGACAGCTTCATAACACTTTGGCTTGAGTTAGCACAAGTACCTAAATTTGGCAAGTAACATAAGCTGTCATGTCAACATGTGACATAACATTTGTCATAACATTTCCCGATAAAAGTGACGACACTGCTATGGCATTTGACATGAACTGACATCCGCTGTTATGTCGTCTTGTGACAGCTGTTATGTCATGCGTATGACAGTGTTATGTCAGCCTTATGTCGAAGGGTTCAAGTAAAATGTTACCCATTGTTCTTTGTGTCCAGATATCATTACCAATTTTCCTGAAATTATTCTATATTTTAACGACATTCCAACCATATCACGTGTATCTTCCTGATTGATTTGCTTCAGGTATGCTGTACCACAAGCGCACCGAACACTTTGACGAGAAGCCCTACGTTTGCAAGGAGTGCGGGGCCAAGTTTGCGGCCAACTCCTCCCTGAAGAACCACATGCGCCTGCACACGGGCGAGCGGCCTTTCCTGTGCAAGCACTGCGACATGAGCTTCAGCCAGGCTGCTGCCCTCTCCTACCACACCAAGAAGAAGCACTCCGAAGGTACAAAAAGCACAGAGTTTGACTTCCCCATAGTGGTGTTGTGTTATGCACAAGGTTACAGTGCCAGCTCCTGCCTCAAATACAGGAGTCTTTAGGCAGCATTTTCCGAGACCTCTTACTGAAGGGAAAGAAGGGAAGGGTGTGAGACTGAAGTTTTTGGGTCTATGTGCCCTGGCAAAGTCAAGCAAAAGTTTAGGGAGTACACATTCATTAAAGGTGCACTATGCAGGATTTTTACCTTATAGAAAATATTATAGAATAACCATGATGCACTGACAATCTCTGTCTTTGTATACATTTGCCAAATCCTTGCCCCTCTGTATTTATTATTCTAAGAAGGTGCGCAAGTACAGCGGAGCCAAACATCAAGCCAACGGCGCATTCTAGAAGCAGAGTCAACCTAGAATTTCCTCGACGGCGAGCACTGACGTTTAGCAAGGGGATGAAAGAAACGTTTTCTGTTGGACCTGTAACATTACCTCTCACTATCCAGTTTGCTACGTTAGGTAGCTAGATGGCTGAAGTCGGGGACCTTGAACAGGCGGCGCTGAAGATGGAGGAGGAGACTTCTTTGATTGTAAACACAGGACTGCAGCAAGGCTACAAATCCTGCAGAGTGCACCTTTAAATCATTTCATACTTTCACACAATTACATTTAACATCATTTAATTTCCTCAAGGTCCCTTTTTGGAGTTACGTATTTTTGCTTATGATATTTCCTCATTATTTTTATTTCCAATGAATAATAGAGGTATACATTTTTCTCTATGTTTGAAGACGAAATTGTAGTTATAGATGGTGTTTGAAATTTCACTAAAGCAAGTAACCATGAATAATCAAGTGAGTGGCAATATTGTTTAGGCCTAGTGGTGCTTATGTAGTTTATATAGTTAGTTCAGTCATTGTTCAATTATTCTTGTTTTCGCATGTCACATGTTTTTGTTATTTTTAGTTCTTAATGTTTCATGTAAAAGTCCTCATGAGCATGCAGGTTTCACCCCTGACCTGTGTATGTACTGTGTGTTTATTTTTTCAGTGTTACCCTTAGGTTGTATTTCTTGGAAAATGTATTTATTTTCAGTGTGTATCAAAGTTAACCGAATGAGTCCACTTGAATCGCCATTTCCACTGTTCTCCCAGGAAAGATGTACGCCTGCCAGTACTGTGAAGCCCTTTTCGCCCAGTCCATCGAGCTGACGCGTCACGTGCGCACGCACACGGGCGACAAGCCCTATGTCTGCAGGGAGTGCGGGAAGGGGTTCAGCCAGGCCAACGGGCTGTCCGTTCACCTGCAAACCTTCCACAGTAAGGAAGACTGACCCCTCTGCAAAATAATTCCAATTTGTACCTACAGAGCGTAGTCAGTGTTAGTGGCGCTCCAGTGTTCTTATGCATCTAACACTGGACTCTTGTCACGTGATATTCTTCAGTTCATTATGTGCTGAGCCAGACACAATCTTTTGGAGTTTAAGCCAGCTAGAAATAAAGAGCGCCTTAGCATTTACTCCTTTCTTTTTCTGATCAATCAAGCTGATTTCCTGCCATTGGTCAAAAGGGAGAAAAAACAAAAAATAATCTGAGTGAAAGCATTCAGTAGGACATGCTAAGGATAAATGACCTTGCAATAGCTACTCTGATTAATGTTTGGTATGATCACCTAAATGCTACATGAAAGGAGATCATAGGAGAGGTCTGATTGGCTACGCCGTTTCTCGCCTCAGACATAATGAACCCCCATGATTGCCAGAAGTGCCGGATGAGTTTCCCGTCTCTGGAGGAGCACAGGACGCACATTCAGCAGTGCCACCCGAAGGAGTATCACCAGTGTGACGTCTGCAGCAAGGTCTTCACCACCGCAGCCTTGCTTATGAAGCACATGGTCACCCACATCGGAAAGAAGCCCTTCAGCTGCAAGATCTGCCACAAGGCATACCAGGTAATGATCCTAAAAGGCAATTCTAGCAGGTTAAAGGCCTATCAGGTAAAGATCATAGCAGGTTAAAGGCCTACCAGGTAAAGATCCTAGCAGGTTAAAGGCCTACCAGGTAAAGATCCTAGCAGGTTAAAGGCCTATCAGGTAAAGATCATAGCAGGTTAAAGGCCTACCAGGTAATGATCCTAGCAGGTTAAAGGCCTACCAGGTAAAGATCCTAGCAGGTTAAAGGCCTACCAGGTAAAGATCCTAGCAGGTTAAAGGCCTACAAGGTATAGATCCTACCAGGTTTAAAGGGATAGTTTGGAATTTTGGACATAATGTCTCAATTACGACTTACCCATGATGTAGTTGATTGATGGAAACCATTTTCAGATAATTCCATGCTGTCCCTTCTTTTGGACACACATTGCTAATGCTAGCGCAACTCTAAGGTAACTAGTAGCATCCACTACCAAACGCACTTAAACACTCCACAGTGCACTCAAAGCAAATAAAATACGACGACAGTCTATCTGGGTTATTTTCAGTGATTATACCATCATTTTTTAAGTCAAAATATCGTTGAATCCTTTACTTTGTGCTCACCTATATTCTCTCTGGAAGTACGGCGGCAGAGCTAGCTGTAGATTAGCCAGGGTATCTGCCTGTAGGCTATTTGCTGTACTCCACAGTTGCCGACACAATCCGTTTTACCGTAAAGTTACATATTTGGTAGACAACAAGTCAGCTAAACACAAACATGCTACAGAATAACACAGCATATACAAGCAAGCACACTGGCTACCAATTTGCAGGAAAAGTTTGACCACTTCCATGACTTCCCAATCGTGGCAACTAGCTAGCTAAATTGAATAGATAGATCACGCATGCAATCATTTATTAGTTACCTGCTTGTCAGTTGTTTTCGGTGCATGAAGAAAAACAGGTGATGGCACAGCAGTCTCCTTCAGTAGAGGGTGTCCCGACCGTCCTTTTTTGATTTTCACATAGTCATCCTCCGTGAAATGGTCACTACACACTTTTAACTTTTTTAGAGTCTCAATTGGTGTGTTGACATCCATGCGAGCAGCAAGAAGCCACAGCTGTTTTCTTTGTTGATCTTCCACTGGAAATCAGTGAAAACTTTGTGGTGCCCATTTTTTTGCATGATTTGAACAACCTTGAAATACACACCGAAATACCATCTTACCTGAACGTTAGCTAACAATACTACTAGTCTGATTCTTTCACACGCACGATATTGTTGTTGGCCGGCACTACATACGGCGGCAGAGCTATACTTTACGTTACCTACTAACGTAAAGTATCGCTCCGCCGCCGTACTTCCACGGAGAATTTAGGTGAGCACAAAGTAAAGGATTCAACGATAGTTTGACTTAAAAAATGATGGTATAATCACTGAAAATAACCCCGATAGACTGTCGTTGTATTTTATTTGTTTGGGTGCACTGCGGAGTGTTTAAGTGCGTTTGGTAGTGGATGCTACTAGTTACCTCAGAGTTGCGCTAGCATTAGCAATGTGTGTATGTCCAAAAGAAGGGAAGCATGGAATTATCTGAAAATGGTTTCCATCAATCAACTACATCATGGGTAAGTCGTAATTGAGACATTATGTCCAAAATTCCAAACTATCCCTTTAAGGCCCTAGCAGGTAAAGATCCTGCTGGGTTAAATGTCTACCAGGCAAACATCCCAGACAGAGCTCTGTTTTCTTCATCTTATTGATAAAGGCCTACCAGGTAAAGATTCCACATAAGTATGTCTCATTTATATTAATCTTTAAAACTTTTTAAAAATGGATCAATCATTTGTGTTGGATGGGTTGGGACCCTCTAAAGTATCTGTAACCTTACTGATGGACTCCATAGAAACACAGTGTGTAGCCACATCAGTTTTCGAATGTACAAATCCATTTCCACATCCCGCTCCAGCTGGAAGAATAGGGATCCTGTGAAAAGTTTTACGTTCTTCCCTCTTCGTACGTACCCTCAAACCTAGCTCACAGGATTAATCTAGCTTAAACTTTAGGTTTATTTGGAACAGTTGCGAGGAAAACAAATGCTTTGGTTACCAAAGATTCTGTTTCAAGGTTGCTCTGTAGTTATTGGTAGATTCAGCAGTTTGTGACATTTGTCACTTGTGTGTTTATGCAGCAACTCTCTGGACTGTGGTACCACAACCGCACAACCCACCCCGAAGTGTTTGCTGGCCAAGGCCCTCGCCTCCTGAAGTCTGTGTTTCAGTGCACAAGCTGCAACAAGGCCTTCTGCACGAACGCCAGCCTGGCCAAGCACGAGAAAGCCGAGCATCCAGGCAAGAGACGTCAAATTTTGTCATTCACCCTGACTCACCTGTACCCCATAGACCTCACAGCCTGTCATTCGCCCTGACTCACCATACCCCATAGACCCCGCAGCCTGTCATTCACCCTGACTCACCTATACCCAATAGAACTCGCAGCCTGTCATTCACCATGACTCACCTATACCCCATAGACCTCACAGCCTGTAATTCGCCCTGACTCACCTATACCCCATAGACCTCACAGTCTGTAATTCGCCCTGACTCACCTATACCCCATAGACCTCACAGTCTGTCATTCGCCCTGACTCACCTATACCCCATAGACCTCACAGTCTGTAATTCGCCCTGACTCACCTATACCCCATAGACCTCACAGTCTGTCATTCGCCCTGACTCACCTATACCCCATAGACCTCGCAGCCTGTCATTCACCATGACTCACCTATACCCCATAGACCTCACAGCCTGTAATTCGCCCTGACTCACCTATACCCCATAGACCTCACAGTCTGTCATTCGCCCTGACTCACCTATACCCCATAGACCTCGCAGCCTGTCATTCATCATGACTCACCTGTACCCCATAGACCTCACAGTCTGTCATTCGCCCTGACTCACCTATACCCCATAGACCTCGCAGCCTGTCATTCGCCCTGACTCACCTATACCCCATAGAACTCGCAGCCTGTCATTCACCATGACTCACCTATACCCCATAGACCTCACAGCCAGTCATTCGCCCTGACTCACCTATACCCTATAGACCTTGCAGCCTGTCATTCACCATGACTCACCTATACCCCATAGACCTCGCAGCCTGTCATTCGCCCTGACTCACCTATACCCCATAGACCTCACAGCCTGTCATTCGCCCTGACTCACCTATACCCCAATAGACCTCACAGCCTGTCATTCACCATGACTCACCTATACCCCATAGACCTCACAGCCTGTCATTTGCCCTGACTCACCTATACCCCATAGACCCCGCAGCCTGTCATTCACCATGACTCACCTATACCCCATAGACCTCACAGCCTGTAATTCGCCCTGACTCACCTATACCCCAATAGACCTCACAGCCTGTCATTCACCATGACTCACCTATACCCCATAGACCTCACAGCCTGTAATTCGCCCTGACTCACCTATACCCCATAGACCTCACAGTCTGTCATTCACCCTGACTCACCTATACCCCATAGACCTCACAGTCTGTCATTCGCCCTGACTCACCTATACCCCATAGACCTCACAGTCTGTCATTCGCCCTGACTCACCTATACCCCATAGACCTCACAGCCTGTCATTCATCATGACTCACCTATACCCCAATAGACCTCACAGCCTGTCATTTGCCCTGACTCACCTATACTCCATAGACCCCGCAGCCTGTCATTCACCATGACTCACCTATACCCCATAGACCTCACAGCCTGTAATTCGCCCTGACTCACCTATACCCCATAGACCTCACAGCCTGTCATTCGCCCTGACTCACCTATACCCCATAGACCTCACAGTCTGTCATTTGCCCTGACTCACCTATACCCCATAGACCTCACAGTCTGTCATTTACCCTGACTCACCTGTACCCCATAGACTTTGCAGTCTGTCATTTACCCTGACTCACCTATACCCCATAGACCTCACAGTCTGTCATTTGCCCTGACTCACCTATACCCCATAGACCTCACAGTCTGTCATTTACCCTGACTCACCTGTACCCCATAGACTTTGCAGTCTGTCATTTACCCTGACTCACTTGTACCCCATAGACTTCACAGTCTGTCATTCACCATGACTCACCTGTACCCTGTAGACCTCACAGTCTGTCATCACCATGACTTACCTGTACTGCATATACCTCACAGCCTGTCATTTACCCTGACTCACCTGCATGGCTGTACCAGATAGACCTCACAGTCTGTCATTCACATTGACTCACCTGTGACCCATAGAGTCACGAATTTGGGAATGCCTGCCCGAGGGGTACAACAGTATGCCACTGCATAGGACTGTCTCTGCCAGACCTGCACTCTAATCACTACCCCATACGATGCCCCAGACTCTAATCCTCTGTAATTATGTTCATGTGTTTTCTCTTGTGTTTCTCTGTCCTTCATCCAGCAGAGAAGGTTTATGAGTGTGAGGACTGCAAACAGGTCTTTACAAGTTTTGATGTGCTGGTGACCCATAAGAAGGAAAATCACCCAGGTAAGTGCTGCAATATAAAGGACAAAGGGGAAAGTTTGAGAGGTCAAATTGGATTGTTTGATTGATTGATTTTTTTTGATCAGCTGATTCATTGAAAATTCCAAAGATTTTATAGTGAGCTCAGATGACTGGTCACATTTCAGCCTCTGACAGGAAGACATTTACAGCAGTATACAGTATACAGCAGTATATAACCATTTCATAGGTTTTATGTGTGTGGGTGTGTGAGTGGTCGTGTGTGTTAGAGTGTGTGTGCAAGTGTATGTTTGCAAGGAGGGGGGCAGTATGGGTGGGTTTGTGCAGTTTCTTTAGGATGGTTATGATCATATTTATATTAAGCTCCAATGAAGGTTTGATGAAGAAGCTCTGATTGAAAGTTCAGGTGAATATTAAAAAAAAATGTAAAAAACAGTTTTGGAAATACCACAATGTGCAGGATTCCTGTTCAAGTTTAAGCATTTAGTTTATCTTCTACGATCCTGTGTGAACTGTGCAGTGCTCATATCCCCACCACCGCCAGGCTTCAGCACCTGTGTGTGCAAATGCACTTAAATTGTAAGATTACAAATATGTGATTCGAATGTTCTTAACTCATTCAGTACCGCAAGCGACTTTAGTCGTCAAACATACGAATGGTCTAAAGTGCCGAGGGCGACTGAAGTCGACCAGTTTTTGATTTTTATCTTTACTCTGCAACACCGGTAGCTAAATAATTCTGGATTTGAGTCGGGAAAAAATTAAGCGATGACCAATTTACAATTACGTTCTTTTATCGTCTTTTACCCGGATTTGCTATTTTTTTATTTTTTTATACATGTGTTCTAGATGGAAATATTTTAAGTTTATTCATCCCCGTTAAATTTGTAGGCTACCAACACGTTTCTGCGCCAGTGACCAAGAATATAAAGAAATGAAACACAATCAAGTGGGCAATATAACAGACTAGTGCATAACTTACTGCTATGCCACTGTCTCAGTAACGGGAGAAAATAACTCCCCTAGCTCCTAGCTTTCAGCTGTTCCACAATCGTCTGGTAAACCTTTGAATCACAGACAGCAGCCTACCATCAATGAGTTTTATAATATTCCTTTCCCGATTTATATTTCATATTTCTCTGATTTCTACTTCTGTCCAGTTATTTCCCATATCTCCTCCAGTGACCATTGTTTTATTAGAAGTTTGCACATTTACAGGATCAATCTAAACATTTTGAATGTCGGCAGCCATATTGGCTTAGTGTTCCAGAACACTCTGGCATTCAATGAGTTAACTGAACATTCTAATGATGATGTAACAATCACTACTGGTATTTGAAAGCAGAAATGGAGTTGTGGAACACTGACTTAGAATTTTGAAAAAAGAATTCCAAAAAGATCTTCTCTTCAAAGGGCTAACTCCATTCTGCCTGCAGACTCTCAGGTGTTCAAGTGCTTGTACTGCCCCACCTCCTACAAGAGTGCCGCCGAGATGCAGCACCACCTGTGCAGCCAGCACTTCAGCGAAGAGGGTGAGGCCTTCGGCTGCACCCACTGCGACCTCATCTTCCCCACCCAGCTGGAGGTACAGGAGCACTACCTGTCCCAACACCAGGAGGCTCTGGTGGAGGACCCCCAGGCCTCCACCTCCCAAATGGTAAGGGCCCAGGCGGCAGGGAACTGGCTCTCTCCACACAGCTGATCTCAGAAACGCCTTCCTCATTTCCACCTCCATACTGTACACACGTACAATACTGCTCCACACATGGCCAGCACCACAGTAACCGTTTCCAACACACTGGTGAGTTCATTAAAAAAATTTTTTATGCAGAGCCCTCTCCATTTTGGGAAGCTGTGGTGTAGCTGTGGATACAAAACTTTGTAAAGCGGTGGTGTAGTATAATGGATACTGGGAACTGTGATTTGAACCTACAGGTTGCAGTTCGATTCCCAGGTAAAACACTACCGTTGTGCCCTTAAGCAAGTTACTTAACCTGCAATTGCTTCAGTATACAGTATATCCAGCTACAGTGCCCTCCACAATTATTGGCACCCCTCTTGTGCACTCTCCTCTTCAGCTCAGCCCACAGGTTTTCAATGGGGTTTAGGTCTGGGGACTGAGATGACCATGGCAGAAGCTTGATTTTGTGTTCAGTTAACCATTTTTGTGTTGATTTGGACGTATGTTTTGGATCATAGTCCTGATGGAAGATCTAACGAAGACCCAGTTTTAGTTTCCTGGCAGAGGCAGCCAGGTTCAGATTTAAAATCTTAAGATCTTGGTATTTCATGGAGTTCATGATGCCATGTACCCAAACAAGGTTCCCAGGGCCTTTGGAGGAAAAACAGCCCCACAACATCACGGAACCTCCACCATACTTAACAGTGGGGATCAGGTTATTTTCAGTATAGCCATCCTTCTTTTTATGCCAAACGCACCTTGAGTGTTATAGAACACGGTTCCAGTCAAAGTTCCAGTAGCGTTTAGCAAACTCCAGGCGCTTATGTTTGTGGTGAAATGACAGGAAAGGCTTTTTTCTGGCATGCCTTCCAAATAATTTGTTGCCATGGAGGTGACGTCTAATGGTAGTTTTGGAGACTTGATGACCCCAAGATGCTACTTTCCTCTGTAATTCTCCAACAGTGATCCTTGGGGATTTTTTTTGCCTCTCTTACCATCCTCCTCACTGTGCGTGGGGGAAAAATAAACTTGGGTCCTCTTCCAGGCAAGTTTGTAACAGTTCCAGTTGCTTTGAACTTTTTAAGTATTGCCCTAACGGTAGATATGGGAATAAGGTGAGTAGCTATTTTTTATAGCCATTCCCTGACTTATGAAGCTCAACACACTTTTCCCTCATTTGATTTGTGTGTTCTCTTATCTTTCCCATGTTGATGTATGAATAAGGGAATATGGCCTCTGTCACCTCATATTTATACCCCAGTGAAACAGGAAGTCATGAATTACTGCTTGAAAGTTCCTAAACACTCTGGTCAACTTTAAAAAGGAAAATATAAACAACATGTCTAAGTGTTTTTTTTCTGGCGAATGAAGCTTCTGGAAAATGATGCCTTTCTTCTTGAAAATATCACATATATCATTCCCTTCATTCAATCCTAAGTTTATTAGCATGCATGTTTCATCTTGAGCCTCTTGGGGCCTGTGTTTTGAGGCTGAGGACAGTAATGCAGTGTAAGGACAGAGATACGGTGTTTCTGTAGGTGATCCAGACGGAGGAGCCCTCCGGCGGAACAGAGCAGGTGATCGCCCTGCACCAATCAGAGCTGGGCGGGTCTCAGGTGTACGTGGCTCTGACGGACTCGGAGAGCAACCCCTCGGGCTCCGAAATAGTGGCAGTCAACATGGACGACCTGCTGGACGGCACCATCACCTTCATTTGCGAGGAGGGTCAGTGAGACTGACAGTGGAAGGGCTGTGCTAAAATCGAACCCAGCGGAGGTATTGGGCCTGCCAAATATTCATAAATCAGTCTTTTAAGGACCATTGAATGGACTTGTGCTTGGTCCGTCGAGGACTGGGCTTCTTTTGAAAGTACATTAAGGAATTTACTGTTTCTGAATCACCATTCAGACATGTTTAATGATGACTCTAATATTTTTCTGAGAAAAGGCCTAAATGCCCTTGGGCCATTCTCTGAAATGAATAACACATTTTATCTTTAAACATTACAGTTATAATTTTGATTTTGATTTTAAAATGGACCTTATTAAGTAGGCTAATTGGTGATTTAGATAAACCTTAGTACATTAAGATTATTACACTTAGGACTTGATTTACTAAGACCTTTAGCGTGTGCAAAACCTTTTCGCACACTCAAAACCAATAACATGACCAATGATTGGTCGTGGTATTTCTTTTGCACCAGTCATTGGTTGTGTTATTAGTTTTGAGAGTGCTAAAAGGTTTTGCACACGCTAAAGGTCTTGGTAAATCAGGCCCTTAGTACATTTCTCATCTGGAAGATGACCTTTAAAGGGCTGATTGATAAGTGCTTGGCACATTCACAGGGTTTATGTCCTTTAAGGCAACGACAATTGGAGCTCCATCCTTGCTTCCCCCATGTCAGTTTAGCCAAACCACCGACAGTCTTTGGATATACAGCACCTCCTATATTGTGTTCCTATCTTGTCCTTATCTGGTGTCATTCCCGCTCTTTGTGTGTATATTTAAGCTACGTTTCTTGACCAGTCCTCATGTTGCATGTGTGTGTGTGCGGTAGGCAGGACTGTTTGCAGAATGGCAGGTTTAAAAAATACAACACTCATGCCTTCCCACTTCAGGTCAAAGACATGGGACAAACAAAGCTATAGAACCAATCAATGAATTAAAATCTTGGGTAGAATGGTATATATTTTCAGTTTTATAATCATCATCAATCTGGCCCTTCTGTTTTGTGACCTTGTAGTACAGTCCTTGTACTGGTCAAATACAGTGCCCCTTATATGATGTACAAATATATATGACGCCCCTCACTAATTGTGATTAGTGGAGTAATTCCCTGGTGTGCATGTCTACTTTCCAATTGGAAAAATCACAAATCTATTTATTTTTGTGCATCTGGAGGTGTAACTTAGGGACATGATTGAATAAAACAGTCATTCATGCTTAATTGCAAATTACAATACTATTGGTCAACCTTGTCCTTAATAAGTCTCTTATTAGGAGCCGGTCACATTTATTCACTGGGCCACTGATATTTCAGCTAATATTTTTTTCAGAAATCACAGCAGAATGTATGCCTACCAAAACATTTTGTAACAGGCCATTTCTGCCATCTTGCCCTCGTTTTGAAAGCCTTCTAACCTCTTTGTAAAAAGCTTTACCATCTTTAACATGTTATGCATTCTGACCACTAAGGTGGCAGGCTAACAATACATTGTGGTACTTGCTGTATGAAGGTTGATACTTTGCTTGGAAGACTCTTACTTCAGCATTGGTACAAAAAAAAAAAGAGGCTACCCAGTTCCACACGGAATTGTTCTTCATTAACCAAACAGCTAATTCAAATGTGTTTTTTAAAATTGAGATCATCATAATGACTTAAATTGGACATTGTATATGTTAGCAGCTCAATGTGCTATTCATTGTAGATTTTATTCCATATAAATTATTGTTTACCTTTAGGGATTCATTAGAAAGCATTAATATATTCCTCTATCATGGAATCCTGAAAAGACACCAGTGACGTACTGTAGGTAATTCTATATCACTGCAGAAACGGTAAGATCGTACATTCCCCAGGCATGAAATGACACATACAACCCACAGGTATGGAAGATCTTTATCAGAGAGCAACACACAGCAACCAACCAGGCTTCTGCCATTAATAAATATGTAACTATTTAAATAGTAAGTAAGTGCATACAGATCAGCTTGAACGTTATCCCAGTTCAAAACCCTGAGAAATGCTTATCATTATCAAAGGTGCTTGGGTCAAAACCTCCATCATAGACAAATGTGTGTTATCATAGCATAAAACTAAAAAGGTTAGAGCCCAGGGACCTGTATCACAAAACAGACTAAGTTAGTTAGCTGGATAACTGTGCTGAGTAAAACTGAGAACAGTGCTTTTGCTTCATAATGTTCCATATTCGGAGGGGTTTGGGGTTTTACTCAGCAGTTATCCAGCTAACCCACTTAGCCTGCTTCATGATACCGGCCCCAGGTGTCCACAAAACAATTAGTTGAGGAATCTTTTTTTTTTTTTTTGGTAAGGCAACATGCTGTATTGCTGGAAGATGGCAAACAAATACATTTCATGGTCTTGTGTAGGCTCAAAGATTCTGATAGCCATAATAAATAGCAGTATTATTCCAATGTTTTGGTCACAGCTGGTGTCACACTGCATGAGTATTAAGAAAAGACGTGCTCTACTCACCTAAGACTTATAATAGAGTTTACGGGTGCTGTAGCCCAGGGTATGAGGAAAGCACTGTGACTGAAACGTTGCAATTAGCAGGAACATAAAACTTCCGTAGTGCCAATACCTTTATTTCTGAAGCCCTTAATGTACCCTTATTGGATTGATTTAACAATTAGATTTATTATTTTTAAATACTCCCCCCCACCCTTTTCTCCCCAGTTTGGAATGCTCAATCATGCTCATGTAGCAACGCTCAATGCTCCTCCGTTGTTGATTTAGGAGATTGCAGACAAGTATGCGAGTCATGTGACGTGCTCCGAAAAGGACATGTGATGTCAGCCACTGCTTCGTCACACCACGGTTTACAAGTCAGGCATGCAGGCTTGAGTCGGAGGAAGACGTGCAGCTCAACAGACACCCGGATGCAGGTGCCCGATTGACACAATCATCTCGCCCAACTGAGACCCTAGCCAACACTAGAGCACAAGTACATTTCACCGTGTAAATTTAAATGAACTAGCAGTGTGCGAATATTTTGGAATCAAAATTCAAGATCAAACTCAATATTCTTTGCTGTAGATTTCTTATACTATTAGCTTAAACTCTTGTGATCAGCCAACTACAACAAGCATTTTAAAGCTGCTGGTTTATTTTCCTCCAGAACATTTCATTTCATGAAACATTGAGACTGGAGTACAATTAGATATTTTGTCCAATATTTACTCACCGTTGCCATGATCAGAAAGGACCCTTGCAAAACACAGTCATCCCAGAGCTGGGCTTGCCTTCACTGCCAATGACATGAGTGGAACTAACTAGTGGGATTTTACCTGCATAAATAAATATTCCTTAATTAAATATTTATCTTGTAAGAGCTGTTTGCTCGGGTGAAATACCTGCTTGGTGTCAAGAAGCAATCAAACAGTGCAGAGAAAACAAATGCCTATTACTTCCAGCTTTCTCCTAGACATTGTAGCTGCTCTCAGTTAAATTACTTGAACAGCAGCCCCCTTGTAAACTTTGACCTGGGTAGACAAATATTTTTGAAACACTCCAAAGAATTACTGGTTTCACTTATGAGGAATCATCAAAAAAAAAGAATTCATCACGGTTTGCGCGTACGTTGTTAGGTAATGTTACTGCCTTGCAGTAAACTGATAAATCTGGTGATAAATCACGACTGCCATTTTGTTTCTGTTGTGATTTCTTGGTTGAGCTTTAGAAATTTTAGCGCTACATTCAAGATGGCTTTGTGTGGAGGCGTTTTGCTGTAAAAATAGGCTTGGCTCAGAACACATTCAATCTCAAGAGAAGATTCCGCCCACTCAAGCCTATGTCCGTCTCATAGTGCCACTCAAGCCTATGTCCGTCTCATAGTGCCACTCAAGCCTATGTCCGTCTCATAGTGCCACTCAAGCCTATGTCCGTCTCATAGTGCCACTCAAGCCTATGTCCGTCTCTGCTCATAAATGTAGTGATGTGGGTGCCCCGCAAAAAAAGAGTGGAATTAAAATGATATAAATACAGTAGAAAATACCCTGGCCCTTGATTAAAATACTATACAAGTGGACAAATGTCTAATTTGTTCCTAAGGTATCATGTCACACTGTGCTGAAAGCAGCCCTTAGTTTTCAGTTAAAATCCCTTTTATCCAAACTACAGGAAATATCACAATATTTTGGATGATCACTCAGAATATACTAGAATTTTCCCAGAGAGGACAAGGGATTGAAAGGGAAGGTTTAAATGCGTCGGATGTGGGTCCTATGTTTGACCGCACATCAGACACGTCCACAATGTCTCAGAGTGCATGTGAGCCCCCCACCACAACAATCGCTCAGGTAGTGATCTTCTTCTTGGGCAGGTAGGCATTGGTGATCTGGTTCATCACCACCAGGGCAGGGAAGAGGGGCAGCAGCAGGAAGGCGTACCACAGCAGGCCCTTTACAGTGGCCTGGAACCAGTCGGTGAACATAGCCAGCACCACGGTAACGGTTGCCAAGAGATAGGCCAGCAGTCCACACGTGGCATGGTAGAGCCTGAGGCGGGCGTGGGAGGAGACGTTGAGCAGCTTGGGGAAGAGCAGACAGAGCCCACAGGCTGCCTGGAGCGTGGTGGCCACCAGCGTGCCCATGCCCACAAGGCTGTGCCAGGTGGCCAGGTGGGGGCGCTCTGACACCCTCTTGCTGGCGACCATGAAACCCAGGCCGGTAGCCCCGCCCAGCACCACGAGGGCCTGCAGGAACCAATGCAGACGCACCTTCCCTTTACGAGACTTAAAGCAGAACGGCGAGCCCTCGGTGGAGAAGAGCAGGATTCCCTCTGTCATACACAGACAAAACTGAGAGAGAGAGAGAGTTGGAAATAGGGCCAATGAAAAGGAGGGAGAGAATGAGAGAGAGGGACATAAAAGGGGAAAAGGGAGAGTGTGGAGAAAGAGCAGGAGAGAGAGATTACAGTATGTCAGTATCAATCGCATAAAATTAAATAGGACTGTACCGTGCAAGATTTACAGTGTGCTCACATTGTGACAGGGTACAGCCATCCCTCGAGTCAGTCAGGGCCGTGAAAGGATCAATCAATGGGCTTCAGTGGCACACTCACTGCATACAGTAAGACACTGTGCCATACAGGCCCAGACTGGAAATGGTGCCCGTGTCCCAGTGAGAGATCAGCGCAAATCACGAACCCAAAGGCCTTTTCTTATACATGAGAACAGGAGACACTCTGGCGTATGGCCCCTGAGCTAAACGAAATCAATCCGTCCTGCCGAATTGCAGAGGGCGAGGCTGCCCCCAGCCTGGGTTCCAGTGTGTGCAATTCATTATTCATGGGGCAAAAATGCATAATTCATCCACTGCCCACAGGCTACACACCAGAACACACATCTGCACAATATTTGAGGATGTGATGGGGACAGCCTGTATTGTAGGGGGCAGGGATCAACTAGACAGGGATCAACATGCTTATGTCAGCACATAAAGATGGATAACTATGAATGGGAGGATGAATAATTGTGAAAATTTTAACAAAATCATCCAGTTAGGATATTTATAATTTGACGTTAAGACTGACCTGGACGTCAAATACAGGTCTATTATACATGCAAGCTCTGATCTCCATTGATTTCCTTTTTGTAAGCAGTGACCCACCAGTTCAGATATCCACTTGTGTCGTCAGCAGGAACTGTGTGCCTCAGGCTACAGGAACTTAATCTTGAAAAATGAGTTTGTGGCTCTCTGGATAAACTATTGGCGCACAGGGCTCATTTAGCGTGAAATACTTACGGAGATAGACATACATACAGGGTGCCAAGAGAAGAGACCTGGAAGACAAAAACCATTCGGAAATTTGAAAGTGTAATAAAGCCTAATCCAAAACTAGGCTACTATGGATATACTGAAAAATAGTGTGTTCATTTTATATTAATTTTTGCTTGCTGACTTTGTGACAGGAATTTAGCTTAGTGGAGGTCGTGTGTTGTAAAAAGCTTAAAAGTTCCAATGACAAGCAAAGACGGCAGAGGCGTCGAGCAGAGCATGAATAATCCATGAACTCTCTGAACTGGGCCTTTGTTAACTAGCGGTGCCGTCACTCTCAGTTGACGTCTGGCTTTGTCATTTCGTTCCAAGCTTTGTGTTGTCTTTTATGGTTTTTAAAATGGCTTTTTGAGATCTCCCTCCCACAGAAACTGGAATGGAACACTCGTGTGTTTTAAAGTGGATGTAGTTTAAGTCTGAAACCACGCTGGAAACACACAATTGTCAGTAGGGAAAGAACTCATTGGAAGAAGTCCTAGTAACATACAAGTGCAACTGAAACCATTTTGCACTAATAAAATACGCATAGCCTACATATGGTCTGTTTTGTTCACGTATCATAGCCTACGTGTCATCTTGCCAATACCCCATGCGCAAAAGTGACATACAGTACAGTATTATTGGCACCCCTGGTAAAGATGAGTAAAAAGGGTTATTAAAAAAATCACCATTTGGTGAATTAGCTTAATCTCACACTGGAAAAATTTGAAAAATCAATTTAATTGACGTAAATTTATTATGAGGAAAAAAAACCTCATCAAGAAATAATTATTTTTCAACAAAACCACATGCCACAATTATTGCCACCCCTGCATTTATTTATATATAAAAGTAATCATTTTTAATATTTGGTCGCATATCCTTTGCATGCCATGACTTCCTGATGTCTGTGACCCAACAACATCAAAAAAGACCCGATAGCTTATTTTCTGGTACTCTTACAAGCGATACTATAACACCTCTGCATTTGAATGGATCTCTATGGGAATTGGGGGGTGGGACTAGATTTAGCTGTAAATTACACTAACAGTATATAATACATGGTTGGCGAAATGGCTGTAAGTCATCAAGGGTCTGAGGTATCAAACGAGCCTCAAACCATCACTGCTGCCAGATATGCAGTAGATATGGATGGATCACTTTAAGGGTTGTTTCTCCTGAAAGATTTTCCTATTGAACTCTATGGAAAAATAAGTCAGGAGAAGAAACCCTTCAAATTATCCATCCATATCTCTCATTTTTTCAGTGTGAGATTAAGCTAATTCACCAAACGGTGAATTTTTTATAACCCCTTTTACTCATCTTTACCAGGGGTGCCAATAATAGTGGAGGGCACTGTATGCCTAGAGCATACTAATAGTGTCATTATTGTAAATTCAGATTCCTGACGAAAAAACCTTTCTATACAGCATAACATAAGGTCACTTTATCGTACGAAAGTCTGTGCGAAAAGCATCATATTCTCCCTCTATGGCCGTCAGCCACAATTACTAAGGCGAAAACAAACAACAATACAAACAGTAGGCCTAAGTAACATGTTTTATTTACGACATTGCTTTTGATAAATGAAAATGAGAAGAAAACCAACTTACTTGTTCCTGGTCGGGACAAAATACACATTAATATAGTAAATCCCAAGGAGGTGACGTGCGCAGCGATCACTGCCACTCTCCGCATCCATACATAGAGCCAGAACTCGGTCATGCCCAAACCCTCGCCCACCGGACTGTACTCCACGTCCGTCCGCATCATTCACTGTACAAGTACTGTAGATACTTCAACTGGGGTATACATTGTAGGCTACCACTGGAGAGTCCGTTACGTACAGAAACACTGAAAATGCGAGAGCATGGTAACTATTAAACAAAACATCCAAAATCTGTGCTGTTTAACACCTCATATATGAAATTTGACAGTCATCACATAACTCAATCGATGCAACTGTAACCGTAATGTCTAAATGCGCCAGATAGGCTAACGTTTATCCTCAAACTGCAGTGGGATTAGTCGGTTTAGAGTGCTAAGTATTTATAGTTAACTGGCTGTAATGCAGCATACTACACCTTTTGAGGTAAGATGTATCGACGCCTCGCAAACGGGCACACAGTAGCCTCTCCTTAAACGACTGCAGTTCTGCAAGCTTCGTGAACGGATTTTCTGAAATGTTCAAATCTTTCAGCAAGGCATTATTGTACGTCTCCGGTGTCGTGTGTTTGGATTAAATACAGGCTACATCCGTACTATCCAGACCCCTCAAGGACATCACATTCGGGTAGCCACATCGTAGTCAGATAAGTTTCTTTCCGCCTTATCTCTGCTACCTGAAACATAATACGATTTCAGGTGGCTTTTTAAAATCCACTTCCTGGATACGACGGGGATCCTACGTCAGACTAGGCTACAGTTCGCCCTTGATGAGAGACGTCTATTGGCTACTTTATCAGGGATGTAGGCTACTTCAGATAGCCTGGAGACTTCAGATATACGACTCCCGTTATGCGTTTTAGATACGCTCTGGTTACCCATCGTTTTAATTCGCTTTCACACATAGCATGGTTATAGGAAACTTCCACATTCATACACTAGCTGTCTAATATAACCCCTCACTTTTAATGTAATTTCTTTATCAAGGAATTAGTATTATAAATCAATAAAAATGTAAATATATTGTAAATAATCTCCAGTTTTATGACGCATGTTGTCAAACAAGGTCTAGGGCTGTTCCTGAACTAGGGCGCCCAACTTGTTTTTTCAGTAGTAGCCTAGAAAGCTGTTTCTTATTGGTTTGCCCATGTTCTGCACCTTCATTGCTATTTGCTTCCAGTTTTTTTCAACAATATTTAAGTCAGTCTTGACATGACAGGCAACTCATAATCACCTAAACCCTCACCTGTACTCTCTAATCACACTATGTAGTTTTCCCACTTACTGTAATCTCAGAAACGTTAAGTCATTTTGCATAGTGCAAAAAAACTGGCTGGTATAGGCAAGCACTTTTATATGTGTTAAGTCTATTTTAGAAAGAGAGAGGGCAGAAGGTCAAGTAAAGTCAAAATGAGAAGATGGACAACTTCAGGTGTTGAGGATATTTTAATCCGTTTTCATATCAATTTGTTTTTGTTTTCGGTTTAGCAGCATCACAGGTAGGTCTTGAGGTATTTCAATTTTCAAAACACAGGCAATCGCACATCCAGTCCGTCAGTCAGTCAGTCAGTCAGTCAGTCAGTCAGTCACACACATTCATAAGACTTGAGCACTCAGGCGTAAACACATTTCTGCTGTCCAGCGCCCCAGTCAATGACAACAGAGCACTGCAGGCTTCTTCTCCTGGTGGTTAATAAGGCAGGCACTCTCAGTGGTGCAGTTTTGGCTGAGGAGGAAACAGACATTTTGTCAGTCACTTCACAACATTCAACGGCACAACCCTCACAAAGGAGGACATTCAAAATCAGCTTAAAGCATGAGGCCAACATCCTTATCCTAGACAAAATTAAACTAATCATCATTTTCACTTTCTTCAAACTAATCGACATACATATTTGTCAGAAATAAAAAATGTCAATTTACTGTTTTAGTTTAAAATAAATGTAAAATAAATAAGGAAATGTGCGGAGAATGCTAATTGCTACATTTGTTTTAGTGTGTCCGTTGTGCTACACCCTGGGTTTTCAACAGGACCCCTGGGGGCAGGGTATGAAATGAACTTTTTCACCCACTAGCCAGAGTGCTTTGTGGATTCTAGAAATCACCAGCCATTTTCAACAATTCACCAGCAATTTACCTTTTGCAATATAACACAAGCTGGTTGTACCGGCTAAAATGGCTGCTAGAGTAAAACTCTTACCAGCCACAACACCAGGCTGGTGCTAATTTCAGACCCTGCCTGGGGGTCCTTGAAGGTACTATAAGGGGTCCCTGGCAGACTTTATATGCAATGACTATATATAGATTAGGGAAAATATTTGAAACTATAAAGCATTTTTTTTATTTTTATATCCGTAAATAATTAGATAACCCTTTTAAACTTATGATTTGCCTTTGAGCCTGGGTGGGGGTCACTGGATCAGAAAAGATTGAAAACCCCTGTGTTACTCCCATCAAGAAAAACTGGAGATTAAAAATGATATTGTATTTGTACAATTTATAACCTTGCCCATTGTTAGTACTCTGTTAGTGAATTATAATATTGTGTTTGGGTATTTAAAATGTAGGCCAGGAGTGTCCAATCTTATCCAAAAAGGGCCAATGTGGGTACAGGTTTGTGTTTTAGCCCAGCACTAAGACACCTGATTCTGCTTATCAAGGTCTTGAATGAAGACGATGATTAGTTAATTAGAAGAATCAGGTGTCAGTGCTGGGCTAAAACAAAAACCTGCACCCACATCAACCCCTTTCGGATATGATTGGACACCCCTAGCCTACATTTTAAATACCCAAACACAATATTGTAATTCACTAACAGATAGTACTAACAATGGGCTGTTTCGGTCCTCTGATACAGCCCAGTATGGTCGGTAGAACTGGCCTTGGGTGGGGGGGTGGTGGGTAGAACTGGCCTTGGGTGGGGGTGGTGGGGGGTTCCACGTTAAAATTGACACCCATTCTCCCAAAAAAATGTACCTTCTGCGTGCTGAGCTTTTTCTCCAGGCCTGTGGACAGCCCTCCCACCGTGCCGTCCTTCTTCCAGGAGAAGAAGCCAGAGTGAGAGGAAGAAGGCAGCCTGTGAATTTTTGGGGGTGAGGGACCGCTGCCCTTGCATTTCCTGCCAAGACCCTTGTGATCGTAGCTGACGGCCTTGCTGTGCACCCCGGAGTCACCCCCTCTGCCTCGACAGGCGGGGTCGGGGGACAGACGGACAGGAGGGGCGCGTTTGAACGGCCCGGGGGAGGGTGAACGAGGCTCCGCCCGGGTCCGCGGTTTATGTCCGGATGAGAGAGAGCCGTTGATTGGTCCGTGAGGGGAGGGGGCCGTCCTGCACAAAACGGGCAGCCGCCCCTGTCCCTGCGGTACAGAGTTCCGGTCATGGAGGGGTACGTCGTCCTCGTGAGGGGACGCCCTCCTCTTGCGGGACATGGTGCCGTGCTCTGCCTGCTTGAGGCGTGCCAGCTGGTTGCTGGGCCTGCCCACAGAGTTGCGTGGGCGGCCCAGGCCTGAGGGCGAAGGGGCATTGGCAGGGAGGGGTGATGCGATTGGCCGGCCACCTCCTGTGCTTTCGGAAGGGCCACGCACCGTGCCAGTGCTCGGAGAGCAGTTCTGCGGCCGCACCTCCTTCCCCGCACCGTTGGAGGAGGAAGTGCTGTGATTCCCTGCCCCTCTGGCAGTGCTGACTGTGGAATGCTGGGAGCTGTAGTCAGTAGTGACCGAGGGCCTGACTGAGGTGTGCTGGGACTTAGGATCAGTCGCTTGAGGTATTTTCCTACAAGGGCAAAAAAATCACCAGTAACATTAGTTATGCATGCTGACCAATATGAGGGTGTTATAGTTTTAGTTTATATCAGGGATACTCAAATATGACCGGCAAGGTCAGTCAAACTGCTGATTTTCCTCTTCTGCCTGATAGTCCATAGTCCAATAATGTTACAGATTGGACAGAGATTATACTCAGCTGGTGCATCAGGTTTAAATCCGTCCCTGATTAGACGGGAGGAATGAAAATCTGCAGTACTACTGGGCCCAAGGGCCAGATTTGAGTATCCCTGGTTTATATCAAGGAGAAGCAAGAACAAGACAGCTCACTTCCACAGGTGGGCATTGAGGTGGTGCTCCACCATGGCACTCAGAGCAGACCGCAGGTGATGCAACCGTCGGTCAAAGGTGAAAACGCTGTGGCCGATAGAGTGACTGCCAAAGGAACAGAGCTGTCGGGGATAGAGAAGGTCATATATAAAACACCATTAAGGCTACTTAGGACAGCTGAAATGGTCTCAATAAGTGAGGAGTGACGCATAGGTGAACTTATATCAATGCACTAGGTTTCAATCATGCTTTAATTGGTACACACCATTACTTCTACTGAAAAAAGTAAGGATATTATCGACCCATAAGGACTATTCTGTCCTTAGTACAGAGTGTTTTGTATGTTAAAAGGAAAACTTCTCTCCATTTATTTGAAAGTGTATGTTGTTAACTGTGTTTATTGTGGTAGTAATTCATCCAAACCATATCTTGATTTGTTTTCATAAGTTATAATATGTAAGTGTTGGCACACATCGTCCTCTAGGGGGCATGGTTGTGCCTTAGTGTCACTCAGTTCACTAAGCTGGTAATGAAAGCCTTGTGAAGTGCACAGTCGACATCTCAGCATACCGCCAGTGGTTTGGGGTGCAAAGGGGTGGAGTGCCAGTCGGGGGGCTCATCCTGTCCCTCCCCCTCGCTCTCTTCACTTGTGAGTCGGTTGTGGGTAGGAGGGGAAAGGGGCTGGGCTTCCTGGTCCTCCGTGCAAACCCTGTCCTCCTCAGGTGTGCTCTCAGAGGATGTCCTGGACCTGCTGCCATTGGACCAAACCAAAATATCAGAGAGCTTGGGTCTGGGGGGGGTATACTACAAAGCAGGATTACTGAGTTAGCTGGATAACTGCACTGGATTACTGAGTAAAACCTGGATCCCTCTAAAATCTGGAACACTTCAGTAAAAAAGAGCTGTTCCGGGTTTTATTCTGTGCAGTCATCCGGCTAACTCAGTAATTCTGCTTCGTAGTACATCCCCCTGCTGCCATTGGACCAAACCGACATGTCAGAAAGCCTGGACCTGCTGCCATTGGACCATACCAAAATATCACAGACCTGGATTTAAAAGGCTATAGCTCTGTCTACCCTGTTACAGCAAGCGTTTCCGTTTGGCGACGTCATTCCACACCTGAATACTGTACTTCTGCAGAGTTGCCTCCTGCAATGCGGTGGGCCCGTTTTGTCCCTGGAAGGCTCAGGGGCAGGCAGGCAGGCCTCCGCCCCGTCCTGGGATTGGCCAGGCCGCTCGCGAGCCTTGGACCCCGTCTTCAACTCCGCAACCAACTGGTCAAAGTTCTTGCTTCTCCCCAGAACCTTGCGTCGCTGATGTATGGAGTGGATCTGAGGAGAGACGAGGGAGCAGGTGAGTGAGATCCAATTAACCTGAAATAGTCCTGATCATCATGTATTCTAAGCATTCAGTGACTGCTGAAATAGTCCTGATCATCATGTGTTGTAAGCATTCAGTGACTTCTGAAATAGTCCTGATCATCCTGTGTTCTAAGCATTCAGTGACTTCTGAAATAGTCCTGATCATCATGTGTTCTAAGCATTCAGTGACTTCTGAAATAGTCCTGATCATCCTGTGTTCTAAGCATTCAGTGACTTCTGAAATAGTCCTGATCATCCTGTGTTCTAAGCATTCAGTGACTGCTGAAATAGTCCTGATCATCATGTATTCTAAGCATTCAGTGACTGCTGAAATAGTCCTGATCATCATGTGTTCTAAGCATTCAGTGACTTCTGAAATAGTCCTGATCATCCTGTGTTCTAAGCATTCAGTGACTTCTGAAATAGTCCTGATCATCCTGTGTTCTAAGCATTCAGTGACTGCTGAAATAGTCCTGATCATGTGTTCTAAGCATTCAGTGACTTCTGAAATAGTCCTGATCATCATGTGTTCTAAGCATTCAGTGACTTCTGAAATAGTCCTGATCATCCTGTGTTCTAAGCATTCAGTGACTTCTGAAATAGTCCTGATCATCCTGTGTTCTAAGCATTCAGTGACTTCTGAAATAGTCCTGATCATCATGTGTTCTAAGCATTCAGTGACTTCTGAAATAGTCCTGATCATCCTGTGTTCTAAGCATTCAGTGACTTCTGAAATAGTCCTGATCATCCTGTGTTCTAAGCATTCAGTGACTGCTGAAATAGTCCTGATCATCATGTATTCTAAGCATTCAGTGACTGCTGAAATAGTCCTGATCATCATGTGTTCTAAGCATTCAGTGACTTCTGAAATAGTCCTGATCATCCTGTGTTCTAAGCATTCAGTGACTTCTGAAATAGTCCTGATCATCCTGTGTTCTAAGCATTCAGTGACTGCTGAAATAGTCCTGATCATGTGTTCTAAGCATTCAGTGACTTCTGAAATAGTCCTGATCATCCTGTGTTCTAAGCATTCAGTGACTGCTGAAATAGTCCTGATCATCCTGTGTTCTAAGCATTCAGTGACTGCTGAAATAGTCCTGATCATCATGTGTTCTAAGCATTCAGTGACTTCTGAAATAGTCCTGATCATCATGTGTTCTAAGCATTCAGTGACTTCTGAAATAGTCCTGATCATCCTGTGTTCTAAGCATTCAGTGACTGCTGAAATAGTCCTGATCATCCTGTGTTCTAAGCATTCAGTGACTGCTGAAATAGTCCTGATCATCATGTGTTCTAAGCATTCAGTGACTGGCAATGGCCTGAAACACTGCCTTAACTGGCTCATGCATTCCACTGCTTCACGGAATAGCATGTAGAGTCAATTCCTACATTTATATAATCTTCCTCCACTGTTACAGCTCTGGGACTGCTGCCTGCAGCTCATCTTCTGAGAACAACAGATAATGGTGAAGTGGGGCGGCAGCGTAGCATTATGGTTAGCAAAACTGTACTTGCAAGTACTCCAAGGTTGTTCCAAGTTCAATTCCCAAGTGTGGCCCTCCCGTTGTACCCTTGAGCGAGGTACTTATAACCTGAATTGCTTCCAGTAAAAATATCCAGCTGTGTAAGAATGGAAAAATGGAAGCCGTGTAACTCACTCTGGATAAGATGCCATGTAAGAGTCCATTTAAAAATGTGTGACAAAGAAAAATCTCATTTGGTTAGGAGGCTTCTTTGCCTTTTCCATGAGGTTTCCTGTAAGTGAATGCCAGTCATGCTTCCTGTTTGGACTCAACCCCATTTCCCATAACCAGAATGATACACTCATCCAGGTTATTTCCAGGTCATTTGCAATTTGCTGTCATTTCATTTACTAAGCTAATCCAGCACTGGAAATCATGACAGTTCCAGCTCTTAACTTAACATTAACCCAAGTTTTCTTATGAAAGGCTACATAAAAGGACACGTCACAGGACCATAAGTACATAGCTTACTGTGTGTACTATATATAATATATTATAATATAATGTAATGTAATAACCATTAAATGCTCATTATTGCTCAGGGACAGGTTGCCTTTTAATTTTCTTTGGTTCCACTTATTTGTGGACAGTTTGAGTACATCAAGCAATACAAACCGTACAACAACCACATGCAACTACCACACTTCCAATGCTACCATGTGAAATGAAATAATGTGAACTGTGAAGTGGAGAACAGGAGGGGTAATGTTACATTGCAAGTCAGCAGCCTGGTACAGAGCATCTTCCTCTCTAGGTCCAGCACTCCGCAATGCTTGTCCAGATCACATTCTTTTCCTGTAAAAAAGAGCGCAAGACCAGTGTCTCAAAAGCAGGGGCGCGCAACAAGGACCGATCCATTTTACTTCGGCTCTTATTTAATGAGCTCAGTCATATCTTGATCTGACATTTGTATATAAGCACCAGCTACAGCCACAGACTGCAAGTGTATCCTGAAGAATATACTCAATGTGCTCAAGTACAGGAGTGAACATAGCATAGTTTATAGAGCTGTCAGAAAACTAAAACCAAGGTAATTGGTTGGAACAAAAACCTGCACGCAGACCTGCTCTTCAGGACTGGAGTTGTGCATCCCTGTTCAAAAGCATTTCACAGGCCTTCATTTGTAGTCTGCCAGTCTACAGTCTGTGAGATGGCTGATTGCACTGTGGTCTCTGCCTTCCCATTAACCACCCACCCCACCCCCAATCTTAAATTTATGTACTGAAATATCCGCAGATAAAGATGTATACATGTCAAAATGACGTACACATCTACCTCTTCCGCATTTTTGAAAAACTACAGCGCTGTCAGTGGGCGTGTAAGTTATATAGACACGTAGGCAGAGCCAGCGAGGGGGAAAGCAATGCCGCATGAAAATGTGCCCTAGTACCACTCACTGCAGCAAACATTTCCATTTCCGTTGGCATTGCGGTAGTTACCATACGTAGGTAACGTTAAATGTTGCAGACTTCTGGCGAGGCTAGCTACTATATTTTCATGATACCAAAAGTAGATAGGAAAACACAGCTCTTCATTTAGCCTAAATAGATTTTTTTCTGGAGACTCCAGCTAATGGTGGTGGTATTTTTTCAGTAGAACTTACATTAGTGGCCAACTTGGCAGCGAGTAACGTGGCCTCTCTAGTCTCGAAGAGACGCTGCAGGACTAGCAGTAAAATGCCCAGCCCAGCCCCTTGGCCTCTGCTCCGCTAACGCTATTCAGTGGGCGTGGCAACCTGTGACTGGCGTTGCCTGACATCGCCCATAAACTGTAAGCGCTCTTGGCCGTTGTAGTTCACAGTAAAGCAGGTACCTGGTACATGCGCAGTAGTTTGGGGCTATATCTCTGCACTCACTACAGGTAGAAAGTTGGCTGAGAGCTCATTTTAATCTACAAATCAAATATAATTTTTCGGTGGAATTACTCTTTAACAATGTTGTTATATGTGTTTCAAATATAACACACAGTGGAGAAAACATTCGTAGTACAGCAGGGAAAGACAGGTGACTCCTGCGCCGAAACAGAGCTACTGCAGACTTACTGGACACTGTGCCGAAACAGAGCTACTGCAGACTTACTGGACACTGTGCCGAAACAGAGCTACTGCAGACTTACTGGACACTGTGCCGAAACAGAGCTACTGCAGACTTACTGGACACTGTGCCGAAACAGAGCTACTGCAGACTTACTGGACACTGTGCCGAAACAGAGCTACTGCAGACTTACTGGACACTGTGCCGAAACAGAGCTACTGCAGACTTACTGGACACTGCCGAAACAGAGCTACTGCAGACTTACTAGACACTGTGCTGAAACAGAGCTACTGCAGACTTACTGGACACTGTGTTGAAACAGAGCTACTGCAGACTTACTGGACACTGTGCTGAAACACAGCTACTGCAGACTTACTGGACACTGTGCTGAAACAGAGCTACTGCAGACTTACTGGACACTGTGCCGAAACACAGCTACTGCAGACTTACTGGACACTGTGCCGAAACAGAGCTACTGCAGACTTGCTGAAACACAGCTACTGCAGACTTAAGGGCCGTTCACACTACGACGATAACTATAAAAAATGAACTATAACTATAACGATGGAAGATTTCTCCCGCGTCCACACTACAACTTTTTATCGTTCCTAATTTCCCGCGAATTAACACAAACAACGCAAAAATGGATAACGAAGAGCTGACAGAAAAATGCATCCTCGGGTGCGTCCCAAATTCTTCACTCCTCACCTCCTTTCCTCCACTAGTCTCCTACCCAGAAGTGTGCAAAACAGTCTATACGTTTCAGGTACAAGTTGTTGCATGAAGTCTATAGTATACATGTAGCCGACGTGACATTGCGGTTTGCGTCGAGACATTAATTAATTAATATGTAATTAATACGTAATCAGCAATATTAGATCAGGACAGAAAGATCCGTTTTCGGGGCATGGAGGAGAGGAGGTGGTAGTAGAAGAAATGAGGATGCCTTTTTTCGAGTATTGAGACGCACCCGGTATTTCCAAGTTAGAAACTTTGTAGTTCGTAAGTTATTTACCATCTCTCCCACATGACGTGAACGCAGCATCAGTCTGGTGAATGACTCGTCCTCAATGACAGACAGCGAATCCCTCAATCTCATCTCTCAACTGCCAAGCTAGATGCATATAACCTACAGCCATTGCACAGCTCCTATTTTTCCCACACACCCTCGCACTCCTACTAGCCAGCTAACGTTAGCTAGTTCGTTCGCTGCTGTGGCTTTGTCACAGGTAACGTTACTTACCACTCAACCAAACTTCTCCCCAATCGCTGCCAAGATGTCCTTCATCTTATTTTGTTTGTAGTCTGGGTGGTTTAGATTATACAACACTGGGTTCATCTCCACAACTTGTATTAGTTGCTCCTCCATAACGAACAGACAAACTAGTCATGTCCCGCGCCAACAGAATGTGGTTTTTGATTGGCTGGAAATTGTCTATCGTTTTACAGCGTCATGAAAAATCGCTCTGGGAGTGATCCCAACGATAGGAATATTTATCGTTCTGGCTGGTTTTATAGTTGTCGTTGTAGTGTGGACACATCCATTCACTTTGCTTTGAACGATTTAATTTTTTTTAATAGTTATAGTTATCGTTATAGTTATCGTCGTAGTGTGAACGGCCCTTTACTGGACACTGTGCCGAAACAGAGCTACTGCAGACGTACTGGACACTGTGCTGAAACAGAGCTACTGCAGACTTACTGGACACTGTGCCGAAACAGAGCTACTGCAGACTTACTGGACACTGTGCTGAAACAGAGCTACTGCAGACTTACTGGACACTGTGCCGAAACAGAGCTACTGCAGACTTACTGGACACTGTGCTGAAACAGAGCTACTGCAGACTTACTGGACACTGTGCCGAAACAGAGCTACTGCAGACTTACTGGACACTGTGCTGAAACAGAGCTACTGCAGACTTACTGGACACTGTGCTGAAACAGAGCTACTGCAGACTTACTGGACACTGTGCCGAAACAGAGCTACTGCAGACTTACTGGACACTGTGCTGAAACAGAGCTACTGCAGACTTACTGGACACTGTGCTGAAACAGAGCTACTGCAGACTTACTGGACACTTTCTTGAAGGTCCTGGGCCCGCGGAGAGGGGCCAGTAGGTTGGGGGGATTCCCTGTCGTGCTGGGCGGAGTGGCCCCGTGTGGCCAGGGGGGGTCCCTGAGGCTGGGGGCCGGGGACTCCGGGGGCGAGTCCGTAGGAGGGGGCTGCTTGATATTGCAATTGCTGGGCGGGGCCGTCTGGGACACCCTGTCCAAAGGTGAGAGGCTGGATGTAGATGAGAGGCATACAGAGAGCATATGAGAGGCATACAGAGAGCATATGAGAGGCATACAGAGAGCATATGAGAGGCATACAGAGAGCATATGGGGGGCATACAGAGAGCATATGAGACGCATACAGAGAGCATATGAGAGGCATACAGAGAGCATATGAGCGGCATACAGAGAGCATATGAGAGGCATACAGAGAGCATATGAGAGGCATACAGAGAGCATATGAGAGGCATAGAGAGCATATGAGAGGCATACAGAGAGCATATGAGAGGCATACAGAGAGCATATGAGAGGCATACAGAGAGCATATGAGAGGCATACAGAGAGCATATGAGAGGCATACAGAGAGCATATGAGAGGCATACAGAGAGCATATGAGAGGCATACAGAGAGCATATGAGAGGCATACAGAGAGCATATGAGAGGCATACAGAGAGCATATGAGAGGCATACAGAGAGCATATGAGAGGCATACAGAGAGCATAGGAGAGGCATACAGAAAGCATATGAGAGGCATACAGAGAGCATATGAGAGGCATACAGAGAGCATAGGGACAAGAGAGTGAGTTAAGTCTGATTGTGTGGCCTTTAAAATTTTACCAGATTTCACAGATAAATCTGCAACTCGGCACTTGTTTTTGAAGGAAGGAAAATCAAATGGGAGAGCTGAAGATCTGGGGAGCAGTCACTGCTTGTGAGCAAATATCACTTTCAAAGTGTCGGGATCAACAGGGCGCAAGCCATTACACAGGCACCACACAATGCATTAAATCACAGAGTCTGTTTCAGTGCCATTTTACTTTACAAAAAGACAGTAAATCTAAGGGTTTTTGAGTCTTTTACAACCTTTGTCACACAAAAAACACAAAAAGCCTGCCGTTAACACTGATCTGCTCCTTACCCAGCTACCACCTGCTGGGACTTGCTGTGTCTGTACTGGGGCACTGTTAGGGGGGGCTGCAGCGGGGCACGAGGGGGGTCCCGCTCCCTGGTGCCTGCCGTCCCGCGCAACGTGGGCCGTCCCGTGAACAGACGGCCGGGGCCGCTGCAGGGAGGCAGAGGGGGAGGAGTGAAGGCCCAGGGGCCCGTGGCGTCTCTCGCAGTGCTTCTCAAAGGCCTGGGGCTTCACCACCTGTCCACAGTGGCTGCACACCACCAGGTAGAAATCATCATGCGCCGGACAGTGTCCAAACACTGACATATCTGCAGGAGCACAAACGTCAGTATAATTATCCAGTGCCTGGAGCATTCCCAACACATTCCTGAGAAGTAAAGGGAAGTGCAGGAATTATTTTTCCAATTAAACTCCACTGCTTATTCTCATTATCTGCTCAGATGGCACACAGACTTTCTGAAACTAGTAAGCAACATAGCCTTCCTGTATGCTGGAGATTTTCCGAGACTTATGCCCGAGGCCACATGCATAATGAATGGCCTCAATGGATGACAAACACACAGATAGAGTTGACAAATTCCATGCTTATGAAACAATCTGCTCTACGATAATAGAGGCACTCTTGTAAAACAAAAGGAACTGAATAAACACAATGTAATGAGAGATTTTATGGGGGTAGGTCAGTGTTCCCACTATCCCCTGCATCTGTTCTTAGATACACCTGCACCAGCACAAAAACACCCTTCTCCAACAGGACGCTCATTTCAACTGAGAGCACACGCGTGCGTGCGTGCATGCACACGCATGCACACGCGCACTTCACCCCCAAACCGCTGGTGACAGGGTGTGAAATTAACACCAGCCAAATGCTGGTAAAAATTTTGATTGCGCCTGGATAACCAACCAGGTTGTGTTATATTGTAAAAGGTAATGTGGCTGGTAAAATGTTAAAAATGGCTGGTGATTTTTAGAATCCACAAACCACTCTGGCCAGTGGGGTGAACAAGTACATTTTATACCCTGGCTGGCACTTCACCTAATCCAAGAATGAACATTCATCCTGAAAGTGAAAGTGAACAGCAGGCAGACTGCTGTATATTGCTCACTCACAGTCACACACTGATATGTGGCCCATTCAATGTTGAAAATCCCTTGGGAAAAGGGAACACAAAAGGGGAGGGACTGGGATTTTAGACTGCCTGCTAACAACGTCCCCCCTGTCGGCATAAGAACGGTATTTCCAGTATGGGAAAGATCTCCATAAACTCACTGTCCCACAACCCCATCACACATAGCGTTGTTTGACGTGAAGGAACGGTCTTAGCCTTTGTTCTGAACATCAACCAAGTCATAATAAAAAAATAAAAATAAAAATCAAATACACATGTAAATTTAAAAAATACTCCCACAAGAGAACAACTGAATTTGTTATAATTCTCAGACAATACAAGAGACACTTAAATGGGGCTCAATTAGACAAAGAATCAACCAAACGAAGTAATAAGCCCACAAGTACAGTTTTAATATTGGAGCCGCACCTCTGATATGGCTTAGAATTTAACTGCAGAGTTGCAGAACGGGCAGCGTAAAAGCTCTCACCCTACCGGACTGACAACACAACTGTTTTGTGAGACACGTGACCAATGCTACACAGATCCACACTTAACTACACACTGAGTAGTTATCTTCCAAAGGGACTTCTCTGTCCACAGGATTTGTAGGACGCAATCAAGCAAAAAAGCACCTCTTCCAAACTTCAGCATTATCCTCAGCGCAACAAACTGAGTCAACATAAAAGCAAAAGCCAAAGCAATGCCTGTATGACTCCTTGTAAGAATGCTTTACTGCTACACATCAGGTTAGGCAACATATAATCCCAGGAGATTTTGGTCAGAGTGAATGTGACACACACCCTCCTTCTGCAAGGTCATCGTATCCACCTTTTTCTTCCCATTCTTGCTGCAGTCCTCTGCGTTGGATCCTGCTGTAAAGACATTGTGAATGGATTTTACACAACTTGGAAATTATTCAGCTTTGTGTACATATGGCAGCAGAGCTGTTCAGCGATTCATCTGAGGTTAAGTTCTGCTGTGATGAACACACACCACCATAAGAAGGCCTAGCAAAATATTATACATTACATTATACATTACAAAATATTATACCCAACTAGGCACACTATGAATTGATTTGCCTCATCCACACCTAGTCTAAAAGCACCCCGATCATTGTTCACTCAAAACTACTTTTGTAAATATCATGCAAAATTTTAAATGTAATTGTTTGTTTTCTGTAAAGGAAACCAAACCATTTCCAGCAAGCGACATGCACTGATACAGAACAGTGCACTGAGTCTGACATGGGTGTTTCACTGTAATTCTCTAAGAAACTATTAAAACCTTCCAGACTAACAGCTAACAGTAATGAAGTCTTGGTGGTTAACATATTTAAACCGCCCGTTTGCTGTACAAACAATGAGCGAGCGAGCTAGCTAGTTTTATTTTGAATACCAAGAATGGTGGTGGCACAAGTTGCGGATAGCTGCCGGCAAGATCGCACTGGAAGAACGATGGCCAACTTTGTCGAGCGATGCTTGTTGAGTGACTGTTTGTTTATCCACACTAGGTTAGGTAGCTAGCGTTATTTACCAAGCTAGCTTGGTTTGCTGGTAACAAAATGGGAACTGAAAACTTGGGGTGTGCAATTCACTTTGAGGGATGTCAAACAATGAGAGATCGACTAACATTAGCACATTCCACTCGGCATTCCACTCGACTTTCCACCATCCAAAAAATAAATCCAAAAAATAATGCGACATGCAAACTAAAATGAATTTCTATTACAAATTCTAAAACACCACAAGCGTTCCTCTCCATAGCCACTATCTGGTTGGCAGGTAGGTAGCTACAGCAGCAGTAAACTACATAATCGGACTCCTCCCCCGGCTTCTTGCATTCTCCATTCTCGTTAAAAGCTGGCTAGAAGTTAAGATAACGTTAACGTTAGATGGCTAAGAACTCACACGTCTCTGCTCTACTAGTACTAACGTTAGCACAATGTGCCTTCGTATCACTTTTACAAAAATGTCTGAAATCCAACATATTGTTTTCTATCAACTTGACATTTAAAACGATTGGTTACTTTTTAAGCGCATGCTTTATATGCGCTAGGACCCGGGAGGGTTCCTAAACTAGGGTCGGCATACCCATCCAGCGCTAGGACCCAGCGGGTCCTTTGTTTGGGTGATATGGTCAGGGTGCTGTAGGTTTCAGCGAAAATAAAACGTAGCTGGGCCTCAGTTCGATTTGAAATAGCGCGGCATTGGTGCCGAAATCATCACTTACCATCCGACACGAAAACATGTTCTCTTTCTACCCAGGAAATCCAGCTTTCGCCCACGAAATCATCGAGACTGGGGACCCGCCGATCCAGGGCAGCCATTACTGCTATTGCGCGTTCACGTACCGCCATCATCACTGCGCGAGCACGACCCTTACGTCATCGTTCGCGTTCCCGACAGTGAAGGATTACCTGCGTGTGCAGGCACAACGTGAAAGGGTCATCGACCCACATGGAAGCCACACATTGATAAGGTAGATAAGTATCGTTCTTATGCAGTTTTATGCATTATGGCTTTGACTGTGACATAGTGAACTATCAAGAACTTGTGAATAATGCCTCATGTTAACAACAAAATACATTCTTCATCACACTATTTTGGAATTTGGAACTTTCTAAGAGTTGGCTGCTGGTTGAATGTAAGTAAAAGGCCCAGTGCTCTTGTAGATAAATTTCAGTCACAAGCTACTGTGCTGGGCATATCTCAGTTACATATTTTATAAGTTTTCCCAGTCTTACAGAGATGGAAGATAATCACCCATGGTGGAAACGATGGAGTTTGGCCATGTTTGTCATTGTTGTTGAATAGACTGTTGTAAAATCTACTACTCTTGCTTGGTAGGATGGGGAAAATAACCTATTAACCAGAATTAGCAATTTAATGTTTTTTTTATTGAATGGTCAAAACTAGCATTCAGTAGCTGTTTAAATAAATACTGAAATAATATTGAAGTGGGAAAAAACATTATTAAATAATGAATCCATTCATTTATCCATTCACCTGCTATAAAATGAAAACATAGTCAAATGACATGAGCTGCATCTCCTGCCTTCCTTTTATTATGTGCAATACAGGTAGCAGAGTGATACAATCATTGACTTCACCAAAACCAGAGGTGGAATGTCCAGGGGTCAGAAAGTAAAAGTCCTGCCATGTGTTTCTTCCAACCATGAATAATTAGTGATTTCACTAATTATTTCTACCTCCTGGGTGAACAATTTTGCTAATTAGCAAATACAGGTGATTGGAACAAAATACTGGCGACTTTTACTTTCTGAACCTGGACTTTCCACCTCTGACCAGAACGGTGCTCACTTTAAAACACTTTAAATAAATCAGAGGACTCAAACTCCAGTCCTGGAGGGTTGTAGCTCTGCTTTCCTTTCAATCAGCACCCAGTTTAGGCATTGGAAACAAGGGCTGTGTCTGAATCAGAGCCCTATCTACTGCGCCCTGTCTCCTGCGTACAGTGCACTGGCAGAAGTGTGCAGTTTAATGTGCAGTTTATCAGTCCGCGAAAAATATCCGTCATACTATTTTCCAACCGCACTGTGGAAGTGTCATAAGCAGGTCATAAGACGTCCCACCAGTGTTGCCATCTCCGCGGTTTTACAGCTAAATTGGGATACTTTCAAAGTGCAGTCACGGTTAAAAATGAAAAGTCGCAAAGCACGCACTTATTTTAAAAAGTAAAAACATGATGATTTCTATTTAAAATACGTTGGTTTCGGTTAAAAATAGCCTATAATTTGGCTGGAATCTGGCAACCCTGCACCCTACTCTTGCGCTGCCATGTCACGTGTTGTTTTTGTTGTAACTGAAGGAAAACGTCAGCAAAGCTGCGCCTCATTTTTTAAAAACAAAGCTCATGTCATATTTATGTGACCAAAATGTCCGTGCACTTCTTGAAAAGTGTGCTCCCAAATGTACTCAGCGAAACCCCGGAAGTGTGTCATCCGAGTGTTTGAAGTATACCGCAACCCCATTTTTTAAAACAAAGCTTCACGTCATATTTATGCGACCAAAATGTTTGCGTACCAGAAGTAAGTGTATCATATAGGGGTTTTAAGTATACTATATTTAGACAACTTTTTCTTAACTTTTTCGTCCTGTCTACTCAACAAGCCTACCTAATGGTATGGAAGGGTGCTGATTCGGACACAGAATTGAATTAAGCGTTTAAGTGCAGGAACACATCCAAAACCAGCAAATGGAGTGGCCCTCCAGGATTTGAGTTTGAGATCCCTGGTCTAAAACCTATTTTGATGTGCATGTGAGATGAAATGTTACTTATGACAACAAGTGCAAAGCCAAAAATATAACATCTCAATCAACTTGCTATCTTTACCTATAGGCCTAAGACAAAATATAAAAATACAATAGAATTCACCAAATATGAACAATACATTTTATGGTCAATTAATTGTATGTGAAGTTAGCCTTGTAAGTGGCACTTGCTTGCAGTGTTCCCTGGGTTTTTAACCCTCATATTATGTTCCGGGTCAATTTGACCCGATTCAGTGTTTGACGTCTCTTATAAACCAGCTAACCCTATTTTTCATCTTGACACAGTATGACTTTTCCTAATGTTTTGGGATTAAATAGTAAACTAGTAAAACAATATATAGTAAAAAAAAAATGCAATAAACACAATGTTGTTTTCAAAAGTCCTGTACAAACCTTGTATATAAAGGTGTTGTGTGGGGTCATTTGTGGGGTAGCGGTATAAAATGTAAGAAAATATACAACCTTTTTTATTTTTTTACCTCTGATTTCTTTGTGGGCGATTATGGTGACTTTCCCATACAGGTTTTAAACTTCACAAATTCACTTACCTCATGTTTCATCACAGATTTTTAATATTTGTGGATAAAAGGCTAGTCAATTGAGAGACATAAAAGGTGACAGAGAAGGTGTCAATTTTTCAATTACAATAGTGTTGTCAGTTTAAACTTTTGGGGTCAATTTGACCCCAAACAAAGAAAGTGTCATAAAATGTCAATGTAATATGAGAGTTAAAAAAACTTTTTCCAGACAGCTTAAAATTGTTTAAAAGCTCCAAAATAAATCCATGTTAAAAGACAACATTAAGGTACATTACTGAAAGCTTCACAGGATGCAACATTTACTGTAGGATATAGAGGAAAACAAAACCAGTTCTTTTTTACATTAAAAAAATACAGCAGGCTGATATGAAACCAACATTGTTTAACCACAACGCACATTGGCCCTCATTCACCAACCATTCTACGATCAAATTTGTTCTTAAGACTTTCTTTAAAACATTTTATGAATGTTCTGACATTTCCTAATGTTTTCTTAATTGGGATTTTTTCTTGGGTTCAACAGAAGCTCAGAACGCAAACATCAGTTAATCTCGAAATGTTTGTTTTAAAGAAAGTCTTAAGAACAAATTTGTTCGTGGAGTGATTGGTGAATGAGGCCCATTGTCTTTAACTTGAATGACTAAATAAGTTGTTACAAAAGTGTTCCATTCTTTTTTTTTTTTTCCAATGCAACACTTTCTGTAATTTTTTTAATCTGCCAGTCTGAGTTGTGTAAATAGTGGCAAAGCATTAACAAATGTTTACTTAAATCGATTTAAAGTGAAGAACTTTAAAATTAAGAATGAGATTTTTTTTTTTTTTAATTAAAAATTTCCCTTTTTTTTTTTTTTTTTTTACTTCTGTGTAAAATGCACTGTGGTTAGATTTGATGTTTTTTGGCACCATCAGCCAGTTCCACACATTGAATTTGCCCTTTGCCATTTTTATTTCCTTATCTCTGTATAACATTAAATCAGCTTCTCTCCAGGCACTTCCTCACAAACATCAAACATAGAAGCACAATCCAAAACAAGATATTTCCCAAGAGATCAGAGCAGCAGAGAATTAAGCACTGTTCTTTCAGAAAAATAGACAGTATCCAGGCATGAAATTTTGATTCCTCATTGACCAGATATATTAGCTATGTAAAACATCTATATAAATAATGTTTCCTCAATAGATGTGTTTTTCCCCACTTTGGACTGCCCCCCCCCCCCCCCCCCCCCCCCAAACAGTACAAAAGGGAAGGGGGTTTAGTGTTATGATAGAAGCAGGAAATTTATTTCATCTGTACAAACCCAAAATAAAAACAACTTAAATTTGACTGGAATTCCGTTACTTCCACAATTGTGCTTTGGGACAATCTACAGCAGGAAATCAAAGACTAAACCGCTGGCATATTCAGCTGATTCAAACATTTACATAACATAATTATTTGGCGATGGCATCTTTCTTCTCGGATACCAACAGCTTTTAATTTGGATACGTTAAATTAATTCTCAAAAACTTACTTTCTCTTAAAGTAAAAAAGAACGCCTGATCCATACTTCCAAAAAGTAGCCTACATGCCAAGTAACTGAGGCATACGCAACAAGTGTTTTCAGTGCACTAAAATGATTGGTTTTTGGAGGAACCTTTAATAGAAGGGAACTGTACTGACACTGAGGGATTTTGTTTTAATGTACGGTTGAAAGTAAGCAATTTCAATATTTTAACAGTTTTGGTCTGAAGAGAATTTAAAAAACTTGATATTCTAGGAAAAAATCAAATGGTGAGGATCTGACAATGGTGGCATTTCACATGTGGCGTGTTTTCAGCTGATGCCTTCATTCAATGCTCATAAAACACGTGCAATCACTGAGCACCCCCCCCCCCCCCATCCTTTGGGATAAGATTTATCCAAGCACTGTAGCTTTAACTGCAACTCAGCTAACTGCACTTGTGTTGAAAATATATATTTTTTAAAGTTTTCTTGATGTGGTTCTATTGTAGCCCTCTCTCTTCTTGTGTGTGTGTGTGTGTGTGTGTGTGTGTGTGTGTGTGTGTGTGTGTGTGTGTGTGTGTGTGTGTGTGTGTGTGTGTGTGTGTGTGTGTGTGTGTGTGTGTGTGTGTGTGTGTGTGTGTGTGTGTGTGTGTGTGTGTGTGTGTGTGTGTGTGTGTGGAGGGTTTACTACATCTAGTTACTACTGTTCTGTTCCATCCTCCACACTGACAGGTGGGTTGATTGGCTTGTGGAAAGGGGTCTCTTTATAAATGAACCAGCAGTTACCTCCCCACAAGATGAGGTTCAGAAATCCAGAAATCTGCAATGAAAATGGCAAAAATTACAATTTTATAATCTTATAATTGTTTTATTTTGGTCAATATTGAGATCACGATTATTTAACACGATAATTCATTGGTTTTTGGAACATAATACATTTATTGCACTTTAACATTTTGAATGAAAAGAATAATGCTTATATTTTCTAATTTTCTAACCATAACCCTCTACTGTGAGGGAGGTAAAATAGGAGTGCTTGATTTGATATAGAACACAAAAGAAAGTCCAGTAAAGTGAGTTTTCACTTGTAAACAGACTGTGCCTTCAAAATCGCCATTCTCAATTATTCTTGTTTAATGATCGTGGAAAGCCAAAATTTTAATCACGATTAAAATTTGATTAATTGTGCAGCCCTAACTCTAAAGATGAAATACATCAGCGAGGCATTAATTCCATCTGCCTGCAAACAAAGCGATTGCATTTAAATAAGTCACTAAAAATCTTCCATAATTTTCTGGTACTCTGGTAACTTGAAGGGTTTCTTCTCCTGACTTATTTTTCCATAGAGTTCAATAGGAAAAGTTGTCAGGAGAAACAACCCTTAAAGTGATCCATCCATATCTACTGCATATCTGGCAGCAGAGTGATGGTTTGAGGCTCGTTTGATACCTCAGACCCTTGATGACTTACAGCCATTTAGCCAACCATGGGTTACATACTATTCCCGTGTAATTTACAGCTTAATCTAGTCCCACCCCCCAATTCCCATAGAGATCCATTCAAATGCAGAGGTTATAGTATCGCTTCTAAGAGTACCTGGAAATAAGATATCAGGAGTCTTTTGATATCTTTTTATATAGAGTCATGATGGCATCACCTGTTTACCTGTGGAATACCTGTTTACCACAGAAGTTGTTTGAGAGAATGGCAAGAATGTGCAAGGCCGTTATCAAGGCAAAGGGTGGCTACTTTGAAGAATCTAAAATATATGACTTTTTTAAATTTGTTTAACACTTTTTTGGTCTTTGCATAATTTAATTTGTGTTATCTCATAGTTTTGATGTCTTTACTATTCCAAAATGTGGAAAACAGTAAAAATAACAGAAAAAAAACCTTCTATGAGTAGGTGTGTCCAAACTTTTGACTGGTACTGTATATTCTCTGTGGAAGTACGGTGGCGGAGCGAACGTGGCCATTGCAACTTGTTGCTCTTCTTTGTTGTTGTAGTCGACCAGTGCCAGCAATACATTCGTAGGTAACGTAAAGTATCGCTCCCCAGATAGACTGTCGTCGTATTTTATTTGCTTTGGGTGCACTGTGGAGTGTTTAAGTGCGTTTGGTAGTGGATGCTACCGGTTACCTTAGAGTTGCGCTAGCATTAGCAACGTGTGTATGTCCAAAAGAAGGGACAGCATGGAATTAGCTGAAAATGGTTTCCATCAATCAACTACATCATGGCTAAGTCGTAATTGAGACAATATGTCCAAAATTCCGAACTATCCCTTTAAACCATCACTCTGCTGCCAGATATGCAGTAGATATGGACGGATAACTTGAAGGGTTTCTTCTGACTTATTTTTCCATAGAGTTCAATAGGAAGATTTGTCAGAACAAACAACCCTCAAAGTGATCCATTCATATCTACAGCATATCTGGCAGCAGAGTGATGGTTTATGGCTTGTTTGATATGTCAGACCCAGGGTGGGAAATTAGCACCCGCCACCCGCCAAATGCGGGTAGATTTCAGAATTGTCGGTTAGATGTATCACAATGGCGTGTAGCAAAGTGGATACAAAAAACTTCACGTTTCTTTCCCTGATTGCCTAAACGTGAGACAGAAAAAAAGCGCTTGTTAGAATATCCCGAGGCGAGCCCGCCTTAAGCTGCATTCTCACCAAATCCGGCGAGGTACATTGATCGGACGCATTCTATTCATTTTCTATGGAGAAGATGCGATGCGATCGCGCGGTGCATGATGGATGTGACGCGGCGACTGTGTGGTATGTTCGCCGGTTCCAAATTTGCATAGGATAGATTGCAAAACTACTTTAGGCAAATTAATGCGTCTGCCGTTGCTCGTGAAACTCGGATCAAATGGTCAAAGTAGGCGTTTTAGATCAAATATGAATCAAAATTTAGCAACTGCATATACTATTTCTTGCCTCAAATGTTTTCAGAAACGTATTTTAGTGGACCGTTTAAGTGGTATAATAGAAATAGAAATTTTATGGAAAATAAGATTGTTTACAAGTTGTTATCAAAGAAACAAGCAGTGAAATTGTTTTTTCTACTTCCGCCAATTCCGATGGTCCGTTTAGCAACACAGAGTCCAGTGCAACGGATATGCGTCCGATTTTTCATAAAGCAGTTTTAACAAGCGTTGCACAGCGTCACACAGAAAAACTAAAAAACTGACTAATACATTTGCCAATAAGGTAAAAGTGGTATCTCCAGACAGCTCGCTCTAACATTAGGCCTACTGGCATCTGTTCGTTCAGAAAAACGTATCTAGTATTAGATAATAGATTATATGAAATGTATGTAATAAATTTATACACAATGTTTGACTGTTTGACCTATAATACATGATATAATAAATACTATTTTTATCAGAGCTACTAAACATGAGTGCATTGTGAAACGTTATTCTAGTGCAATGTATAAAAAAAAGAAAAGGTGTCTAGTAAAATTTTGGGGTGGATGGTAAAATTTGGCATCTACCAGCCACTGTGACTGGTAGGTCAGAAAGTTGATTTCCCACCCTGGTCAGACGCTTGATGACTTAGAGTAGAATACTGTTCCAGTGTAATTTACAGCTAAATTAAGTCCCACCCCCCAATTCCCACAGAGATCCATTCAAATGCAGAGAGGTTAAAGTATCGCTTGTAGGAGTACCAGAAAATAAGATATCAAGAGTGATATTGTTGGGTCACAGACATCAGGAAGTCATGGCATGCAAAGGATATGCAACCAAATATTAAAAATGATTACTTTATTCGACATGATGTTAAACTGTCCAATATTTTTTGATGCCTGAAAATGGGGGGGACTATGTACAAAAGGTTTTATAATTTCTAAACGGTTCATCCGATATGGATGAAAATACCCTCAAATTAAAGCTGACAGTCTGCACTTCAACCCCATTGTCATTGTATCCTTTCAAACTCAAAATGCTAGAGTACAGAACCAAAATAACAAAAGATGTGTCACTGTCCAATGAATTATGGTGCTCACTGTATATACTTTACGGCCTAGGGGGGAATTGGAGATGTGGGGAGTATCTGTGGTCCGATGGACTTACCACAGAAGCATTGAGACGGCCCATGGCGGGGAATTGGCCTGAATTGCACTCGTCGTTCTTGCAGACGGTATCTATAAGGTTTACGGGGTTGGTCATCCACTTGACGTCTGTTAGGCCTTTGCCCCAGGCGGAAGAGGACACCAGCCACATGAAGGTAAAGGCCGCAGTCAAAACCAGGTCCTGCGGGAGAGGGGAAGGGAGTCATGCGGGTCGAGTGAGGGAGTCTGGCTTTTCATTTACAACTGAGCTTTCACTTCCATTCCTTGTAGTTTTTCTGTGGAAGTGTTTGAACATCCATTTCTTCAATATTATTCTTTTTAGGCTTGGAAAGCCTGAATGTTTTAAAGTTTTTGCTTCATTTTTGCACATAGTGAGCACCATAATTCATTGGACAGTGACACATTTTTTGTTATTTTGGTTCTGTACTCTAGCACTTTGCGTTTGAAAGGATACAATGACAATGAGGTTGAAGTGCAGACTGTCAGCTTTAATTTGAGGGTATTTTCATCCATATCGGATGAACCGTTTAGAAATTGTATAACCTTTTGTACATAGCCCCCCCCCCCCCCATTTTCAGACATCAAAAAATATTGGACAGTTTAACATAATGTAGAATAAAGTAATCATTTTTAATATTTGGTCGCATATCCTTTGCATGCCATGACTTCCTGATGTCTGTGACCAAACAACATCAAAAGACTCTTGATATCTTATTTTCTGGTACTCTTACAAGCGATAATATAGCTTCTCTGCATTTGAATAGATATCTGTGGGAATTGGGGGGTGGGACTAGATTTAGCTGTAAATTATGCTGGAACAGTATGGAATACATGGTTGGCGAAATGGCTGTAAGTCATCAAGGGTCTGAGGTATCAAACAAGCCTTAAACCATCACTCTGCTGCCAGATATGCAGTAGATATGGATGGATAACTTGAAGGGCTTCTTCTCCTGTCTTATTTTTCCATAGAGTTCAATATGAAAACTTGTCAGGAGAAACAACCTTTAAAGTGATCCATCCATATCTACTGCATATCTGGCAGCAGAGTGATGATCAGACCCAGAGTGATCTCAGACCCTTGATGACTTACAGCCATTTCGCCAACCATGTATTCCATACTGTTCCAGCATAATTTACAGCTAAATCTAGTCCCACCCCCCAATTCCCACAGAGATCTATTCAAATGCAGAGAAGCTATAGTATCGCTTGTAAGAGTACCAGAAAATAAGATATCAAGAGTCTTTTGATGTTGTTTGGTCACAGACATCAGGAAGTCATGGCATGCAAAGGATATTCGACCACATATTAAAAATGATTACATTATTCTACATTATGTTAAACTGTTCAATATTTTTTGATGCACGGAAATAGGGGGGGCTATGTACAAAAGGTTCTATAATTTCTAAACGGTTCATCCGATACAATCTGCACTTCAACCCCATTGTCATTGTATCCTTTCAAAGTGCTAGAGCACAGAACCAAAATAACAAGAAATGTGTCACTGTCCAATGAATTATGGTGCTCACTGTACATCCAGACTATTTGGCATCTCTCAAGGTCATATTGAAATGACATGATTATGGAGTCAATGTGTGCCCTGGCCTGAACATTACACATAGAAAGGTACTGGAGTGGACTTTGAGTGCCATTCCGAGGCATTATTATTGCTTTGTCAATTTGACATCAGTTTCAATGAAAAACACTCATATCATTGGGGTTTTTTTCCCCCGTCCAAGGAATTAGTGAAATTTTGTTTTTCAAAAATCATGAACAGAACTTGTTAAAATAAAATTGGGGTCAAACTGTTAAATAATAAAACAATATGATAAAAATAACTTTAAATATGTTTACAGCCTTTAATTAAATCTCCCATTTTTAAATACCCACGATTGGCCAAGTGCAATTCAAATGTATAAAAAAAAACAAAAAACTAAAATATGCATACTTCAACCAAAATTGCAATTTGTTTTCCTTGAACCAGTATGGAACCCGTTTGAAAAGCTCCAGGATAATGTGAAAAGCTCAAAAACACATAAAATATGTGAGTGGGCCTTTAATGCTAGTGTTGAAACTTCCTTGTATGGGTTTCTTCCTGGTTCCAGGACACTGTTTTAGTTAGGAAAAATAAAATAGGTAGCTTTCACTGCAGGTGTGAAAATCTATTAACACCATCAGCCACACTGCATCCAGGTATATCCACCTCTTCCTATGATTATATGGCTTTACACACAAAACTATTTAAGCAAATCAGGCTTGTATAACTGTCTGATCTAATATAGTGTAGCAAGCTACTTGCTTGTGTGAGCCATTATTCGCGGATGCACCTGCGAATAAAAATGTCAGTATCCCTCATGGATTGAAATTTTACATTGTATTTTTGCACTGTTGAGATCTCTCTTATCAATGGAAAGAACAGTGCTTTCTTCCGTTCAGCTGTATATTCTGAAAATGAAGGTTAAGCGAACATTGCAAGTACTGTAGACCAGGGGTGTCCAATCTTAATCCGAAAAGGGCCAGTGTGGACAGTGTTGTTTTTTTTTGTATGTTTTAGCCCAGCACTTTGACACCCGATTCAACCGATTAACTAATCATGGTCTTGAATCAAGACCATAAGATAAGTAGAATCTTAGTGTCTAAAACAAGTGGGCTGAAACAAGAACCTGCACCCACATTGTCCCTTTTCGGATAAGATTGGACACCCCTGCTGTAGACTCACAATCACAGGACCACGTGAAGTCTCCCGGTACACGTGCTGGTAGCCAAGGTAGAGCACCAGGGTGATGGTACAGTAGAGGAAACCAAGCACTCCAATGGAGACAAAGAACTCAGCCGAGGAGGAGTAGTCATTCTGCAGGAGCATCTTCTCTGGCACATCGGGGTTGGTGCAGTTTGGGAATTCGTACCCATAGCTTGGAAGCCTAAAGGAGTGAATACAACATCAAATTTCACCATTTAAATATTTAGAAGATCAGATATTCAAAATTTGAGCCCTGTGGAAAGTGGAACAAGGCTACAATGTAAGCATGGCTGGTGAGAGGGAGCTTAATTGTTTTTCTGATAACCCCCCCTCCCCTTACCCTCAGTTATCAGAATTCCTGTTTCAGTTCTGAGCTCTTATATCTTCCAAATGATGGTCAATAAATAGAATTTCTACAGTACCCATTTCTTCATATTGGTAAATTTTCATTAAACCCAAGAGAAGTGAAATCTACCTTTTTTGGACTGATTAAAAAAATAACTATGTAGTTGTCATCTAGTGGTTCGTTATACAAGAAAAATACATTGTCTATCGAGAAAGATTAACTGGAGAAAAAACATTGAATGATACATTTGAATATACAGTAAGGAGGCACTTATATAGCATTATGTCTGGATGTCATTATCATGTCATGTCAATGTGTGAAATATTCTCAAAACAGCCTTCAGTTCTCACAAGAAATTACTAATTAATAAGAGCAATATATTGGATCTCCAGACATTAAAAAAAATATACATTTCTGTTGCCTAAGGGGGTCGGCCGGATCTGTAGCACCTTAGAACACTGAATTGATATTCTGGGCTTAAATATGAATATTTTTATAATGCATGTAAAACAAAGAATTATATTGCATAAAACACACCTGAAAGGGTAGCCAAAGTGAGCCACGACAGGAAGACTCTCTTGTTTACATTTCACATTAAAACCGGTACTCCCAGTGTATCCCGCAGTTGTGGCAAATGCAAATATGCTGAAAACCTGCAGACAGACATATCCATGAATACAAAATGATACCAGATATACCATAATTCACAATTAACAAATCTGTGTCAAAGAAAATCTTTTAGACTGGATATGATCAAAATTTGGATGAGAATCACAGTAAATATCTGTACTTAGCAGTAAGTGCTTTCCAAAGCATGATTTCCTCTTGTATAAACAATGCCCTTCTATACTTAAAATATTACTGACATTCCATCCACTGGCAGCCCCCTTTCAAATGGCTGGCTGAGACTCTCATTGCTGCTGGTTTCCCAGCTCTTTTTAAGCCACTAACACAAACACAAGATGAAGAGACGGAAGTGATGAAAGGGCCAAGAAGAAACTAATGGAGTTGAATGAAATGACCAACACACCCCCCCCCCCCCACCCCACCCCCTTTCCTTGAGTTTACCTGGTTCTAATTCACCCCAAAAAGCTGGAACAATTTCCTGTAGAGTTGGTTTCGTCAAACACTTAGCGAGTAAACAGTTAGGAAATGTCAATTTTACATTTTGTAAAAATGGAATTGGAAATGTGACCTCCAGGAGTAAAATGGGCTCTCCGGTGGAAATCTACAGTGTATTTGTTTTCCTCCCTAATGTTCACCTGCAAGGGTTGAGGAAGAGGCTGGAGTGGGTGGTTCTGCAAAGTCCCCGGCCTACTCTGCCTACAACCCGTCTGGACTTCCCCCTTCACGACAATACCACAGCCCCTCTGCTTTCCGCCTGCAGTTACTACCCACATCCTGGCTGAGGTTTGCAGCTTCTCCTCCCCAGCCTTCTTCCTCACAGGAAGCGCTCTCTATGGGACCACTGCACTATGCACTTTTAAGAGGGCTTTTATGGCCACTGATTGATGTCAAGACTCGCTCTTCTATTTCACTGTGGTGTCTGAAAAGAACAAGCTAGTGTCATGGTATCAATATGTGTTCTACAGGGTTTTTGTTTACGCATTACAGGTGTAATTAGGGTTTGAGCCCGAAGGGCTATGGGATATGGAAAAGTGGAAATCAGAGAATTATTAAATATAAGTCAGGAAAGGGATATTATAAAACTCATTGATGGTAGGCTACTGTCTGTGACTCAAACGTTTACGATCGTGGAACGACTGAAAGCTAGGGGAGTAATTTTCACCCGTTACTGAGACAGTAGCATAGCAGTAACCTAGTTTGTTAAATTGCCCACTTGATTGTGTTCAATTTCTTTATATTCTTGGTCACTGGCGCAAACGTGTTGGTACAAATTGATGGGGGAAGCGTTATTCCCACGCACCGATGTTGTCTTAGATGGTTAGACTTTTTTTTTTTAAAACATGGGATAAATAAATTAAAATATTTCCATCTAGAACCATGTAAAAGAGCAAATCCGGGTAAAAGACGGTAAAAGAACGTAATTGTAAATTGGTCATCGTTTCATTTTTCCCGACTCAAATCCAGAATTATTTACCAGTGTAGCAGAGTGAAGACGGCTGTGGTCAACTATAGTCGCCCTCGGCACTTTAGACCCGTTCGTATTTTCATTGACTAATGTCGCCCGCGGCACTGAATGAGTTAAGAGTGATGTCATGATCTACAGCTGTGGGTAATAGTACAGAAAAGCAATCGTGCTGCCCCATGTCAGAGTGATTTTCTCCAGTACATTAAAGCGTTATTCTAACTTTACAGTGCAGAAGTTTAAAAAAATAAAAATAAAAAAATAAAAAATAAATAAAAAAATAAGGTCTTCAACTTCCCTCTCTCTCTCTAACATGGTAACACCCTCCCTGAAAATAATCCATCTCACCTGTACATTCCTGGCTCATTCACCAACACTATGCATTCTGCTTCCCACAATCCCACCGACTCCTTATAAAAATACATCTTCACCAACTCGGTCACAATGGGACGAAAACAGGAAATGTGTTTGTGTGTGGAGGGGGAAATCAGCTGGTCTCGTCTGCACTACCATTTTTGCTGACAACAGGACTGTATGGCTGTACTCCACCAGCACATTAGCCCAAGCGCTCAGCGCTACTTGGGGTTGTATGGAAACTGAATTGAAATCTGCACTATGCCTGTATAGAGATCTTTTCTGAGGTTGTTATTTGTAACTGACATTTTCATAGTTTGAGTCCATGAATCCATCTCGTTTTATTTTTCATTTTAGGGCCTATATATTTATTTTATTTTATGCATTGCGCATAAATTAAAAGGTCTTCTTATTAACAAAAAAATAATTAAATTCAAGATTCATGTTTGTTAGCCTTGTATTATATATATGTTTAAATTCACAATTTTTTAAGTCAAGTACATAACTGATGGATACTAACACATAAATCCTGTAACAATACAAGAATACAAAATACAAATGTCCTATCTGAAAAACCGCATATTCTCTGATGCTTGTTAATGCATGCACCACTTTACAGCACCTTTCCTGGTAACTAGCCACACCCATTCAATAGAAAATAAGAGGGTATAGTGTGGCTCCAGATTAAACTCTGGCCTGTAAGATAAGCACTGTAATTTATCTGGATCTGTTTCCATCTACGCCTTGTGTACACAGGTAACACTCCTGCTAAAGCTAAACATGTGGCATTGACAATGGGAAACAATCCCTACCATAAGGCAAAAAGAATAGCCCCCCCCCCCCACTGTAATTGTGTAGTAAATTGTTACGATGTATGAGGCATAACATATGCAGAATTGTTTTAGCCTACATGTAAAGATTCTCTGGTTTCACTTTTGTTTTTCCAACAATCTTCTTTGCGTTAAATATTTGTGATAACCTTACAAAAGAATGAAAGTCTAATTTTGTGGTTTCCCCATTTCAATAGCTTATACTTGTATGATTTAAAAAATGTTGTACTGCAAAACCTTGTAGACTTATTTTATGACAGGTGGTTCAATAGAATTGAACTTGTGTAACAGTGAGAAGATTTTACACAATCTTCTGTCCAGATCGTTACATAGGCCTACTGCATATGTTTGATAGCGAAACAGACAAAAGTATAGTGAAAACATTAGTTATATTATAATATAGTGATACATTATTTTTATCTCGTCGCTTTGGAGACAGAAGGGATCTTTTTGTAGCAACCTTTGTTGTGCACAGAAAGCTCTAGTTGGCCTAGCTACACACACGTACCAGTGAGGATTCCTCTTGTAAACTAAACTGGGGAATAACTGGGTGACCATACCAGGAATTCCAATATTCACAGAGAAACACTTCCTTGGAGTCTGGACCAAAAAGAATGGCAGTTCACTGGGACAAATCCCTATCACTGAACTGTGGCATGAAAACCATTGACAAGCAAATAATTTTTTCCATGTTTCAATTTTGATATTCACCTTGTGGTTTAGCTGAATTGAGGGCTTACAAGAACTGGACAGAAATACTTACATTGCATATGACCACCCCATATAAAAAGCACAGAGATTGAGAATGTGCCTTTCTACAAGAATCACACACAATGCCACTCATTCTTAATAAACTGTTTTTAAATATCATGTCTTGGGAGATGCTCATCCCATCCCCTGGCAGATTATTGTTGCAATCTCTGACTGGACTGCCCTTAAATATACAAAGTGTCCTGCCTCCTGCCTCCTGTAATATATGTCATATTTGTTGGTCAAAAGACACATTTGCAAATTAGCATACATTTACAAAAATCAATAATGTTGATAAATAAAACATTAAATATATTTTATTTGTACTGTTTTCAATTAAATATATGTAAAAGAGAATTTACAAATCACTGCTTTCTGCTTTTATGTGCATTTTACATACTGTCCCAACTTTTTGGGAATTTGGGTTGTTTACAAATATTATGTAAATTGAATTAATTTATAACCTGCTGTAAGAATAGATGTGGAGTTTAACACAATAAAACAGTCCTGGTTGTTTAAGTGACGAAAGCCTGACAGCCCAAGCCATTGTGCAAGAAGCCATCTAAGCAATGCACTGTTTGACTAATAATTGACTTCCTTTGGAATTTACAGTTGATAGTCGGAACCTTCTGCTCCGTTCGTAAGCATTTAAAAAAAAAAAAAAATCTAGGATGTGGTTGGGTGCATTACAGAAATATACAAGACAGGAACAGATCCTTTCTGCAGGGTTTTCAACCTTCATGGCTTTGGAAAAACTAAAGCGTTATCTGGTGTTATTCTTGATTTTGGACAAAAGTCGGTAGATGCAAAATTCAAGGCGAGAACTCCAATCCCTTTTGTAAACCACGGCTTGGGTTACAACACCGGAAGCCGGAGACATGAGTTTTACTCGGGTCATGAAATTAATATTATATTTGTTGGGTCCTACAATAAGACTTCAGAGACTCCTATCATGCATCACTTTCACCGCATGGCCAACCAACCCTGTTCACCTGCGCGATCCAATTTGCGTAAAAGGCAGCCTAATGCAATTAAACATATTCATACAGAGAGGTTAACAACTTTATGCATTTAACCGAATGCTCACGCTACACAATGGAACCAAAAGCTCAGCGCATTTACCCGTGTTCATATAAAACTAGAACAATGAAACTAACGTCACCAACCCACAAAGCAAGCTGCAGTGAAAATAGGTAACAGGAAGTCGCTATTTTAATGAGTAACTAACTGGCATTATGAACTTTTATGACCATGATCTGCTTTAAGACTTCAAAGAATTTCAACGCTACATGACGTTTAACTTTACATGAAAGAGATGAAAGGTAGCCAGCTAACTTTAGATAAACGTTTTAAACATAACTTGCTTGAAAACACACAACTAGCAACCTTACGTTACTGTAACGTTAAGCCTAATTAGGCTAAAGTATAACAGTAACTTTACATGGCTAGCAACTAGGCCTATGTGAGAAACAAGTCAGCTAAATGGGGTGTTGCCCAAGGGACCAGGTAGCATCGCTAGCTAATAAAATGACATGTGTCAATGATATGAGTGTTGCAAGCCGGATATAAACATTTAGCTAGTTTTAGTGAGAACTACAAACAGCATGGAATCAAGTTGCATTAAATCCAGAAAATGGACTAGAAAATGAAAAACTAGAATAATTTTTTTTTTTTTAAAGCAATCAAACAAGGGGCGTGATGGTTACTCGCTTGTTAACGTTAACTGACAGGTAGGCTACTCACCCATTCTAAAACTCGAATAAATCCCAAAGGTTCTTTCAAAGGTCCCAGGTCAAGTTTGAATCCGGACATCATTTGCTAAAGTGGATGATAGAGATTAGAACAGTTTACACATTGTGTATGTAGCCTACCTCGGGACACAATCAAAATGTCGAGTCGACTAAGCAGCTGTAAATTCGCTAACATTAGCTAAAAATGGAACTTAGAAATTGTCATTACAAGCAGGCAAGATTGTCACCTACCTGAGGCAGTCCGGCCATTGCGCTATTGTCAAAGATTAACGTTTACCGATCTCCGCGAGGAAACCTTTCCCTTTTAAAATGTTCCGTTAAGCTGTTGAGAGAGAACTTAATAATTAAGCTTCAGTTCCGATTGAAAATGTATCTGTTGTTGCCGAACTTCTGCGAAGTTCTGTCAAAGTTTTTTTTTTTTTTGACCTGACTCGGCACACGTGATTCACAACTTTCTCTTGTTGCAACTCTTAAAGGGACACGAGTCACACGACGTATGAGACGGCTCTCGCTTAGTTTACACGTTTTATACACCAAGGGAATGTGTTGAATTATAGATTGATGCCATTACTTTGTAAATCGCTCTGGATAAGAGCACCTGATTTATGAATGTAATCTCATATGATTAATCCCGCTACTCTATGACAGACAGCGAATTTCAAACAAGTTTGTAGACAAACTATGGATAATTGCTTCCCTGTCCAGATCGTTACATAGGCCTACTGCATATGTTTGATAGCGAAACAGACAAAAGTATAGTGAAAACATTAGTTATATTATAATATAGTGATACATTATTTTTATCTCGTCGCTTTGGAGACGGAAGGGATCTTTTTGTAGCAACCTTTGTTGTGCACAGAAAGCTCTAGTTGGCCTAGCTACACACACGTACCAGTGAGGATTCCTCTTGTAAACTAAACTGGGTGACCATACCAGGAATTCCACTATTCACAGAGAAACACTTCCTTGGAGTCTGGACCAAAAAGAATGGCAGTTCACTGGGGCAAATCCCTATCACTGAACTGTGGCATGAAAACCATTGACAAGCAAATAATTTTTTCCATGTTTCAATTTTGATATTCACCTTGTGGTTTAGCTGAATTGAGGGCTTACAAGTACTGGACAGAAATACTTACATTGCATATGACCACCCCATATAAAAAGCACAGAGATTGAGAATGTGCCTTTCTACAAGAATCACACACAATGCCACTCATTCTTAATAAACTGTTTTAAAATATCATGTCTTGGGAGATGCTCATCCCATCCCCTGGCAGATTATTGTTGCAATCTCTGACTGGACTGCCCTTAAATATACAAAGTCTCCTGCCTCATGTAATATATGTCATATTTGTTGGTCAAAAGACACATTTGCCTTGGAATCACTGGAAGCTCTTCCCATTGCTACAAGACAAAGTCAGTTTGGGAGACCACAGAAAAGCACACACACTCTGAGGCAGTGCATCTACTGCCTCTTCTTTTCTCTGTTCTGTCCACAAGATGAGCTGGGCAGCCATTGCCTTGAAGGACTGCACAGCTAGCACGGGCAAATTTAAGGTTATAACCACACATATCAAAACAAAAAAAATACAACAAACTGGGAAAAAGTAATTTACAAGTCACTGGGTAGTGAGTGTCCTGCTGACGGAAACTCTCTCAATCTGAGTGACTCACATGTGTCACCACATAGGGCTGCCAGTCTGGAAAGGTTCTGAGTCAATTTTGGACCATCAATTATATTGCATCAGGGGCTTGTCCTTTTTAATCGGATATGCAATATGGCACCTCTCCTTTTTGAACCTATTAAAGGCTCTGGGACACTCTCCCCCCTCATCTGAGACTCCTGGACTCCCTCCAGTCTTTCAAACAAGAACTCAGAACACATGCTTAAACTTGCCTACACCTAGCCCCAGTTTCCCTGCCCCCAGTTTCCCTGCCCCCCTGTAACCGTACTATCCCCTGCCCCTATGCATACTTTTATAGTGAATTTTATTCCTGTTTCTTGCTTTTAATCCTGTTATTAATCTGTGTTTTATTGTATCCTTGGATTTCTTGAAAGGCTCATTCCAAATAAAATGTATTACTATTATTATTATTATTATTATAAAGACTCACTTCTTCAAGTTTGGATCGTGCTTTCAATGTATTGATTTTTTCAATCTATGTTTATTATTTTCAGCATGAATTACAAATATAACCACACATATCAAAACAAAAACAATACAACAAACTGGGAAAAAAAGTAATTTACAATCAGGTGGGAGTTCATATGACATTACATTACAACTAGCTTTTTAATTAGATTGTGAAATAGGCTACACTCCTGTAATGTGTGGAGAAATACGTGGCTGGGAATCCCTGGCTACTCCCAAAGCTGAATTTGCATAGATTTTGTATTTAAATAACCAAAACAGGATTATACTGTGCAGAAAATGTGTTGTGACAACAAAGGTCAATGAACGTACCTTCATCATACACAATGTTTTCACTGGATTTTCACATTTTTGGTGGCCTATCCTGATTGCACCTCTGTGCTGCTACATTCATACAGAAATCAAAAAGAAACAATTACGAATGCATAATGTGTTCAATTTGAAAAAGGCTTGGGAGTAATAGCTGAGCAGATTCTTGCATTATTATGTTTTGTTAACCTTTAATTTACTTATGGTATTATATGGTAATGTTTAGAATTGCCTATCTATTATTTGTGATTCTTTTTTTCTTTAGATTCTGGATTTGCTGTGCAACGCCAGGTACAGGTTTCTATAAAATACTGTATTTTTTAATGGTCAAAAGACCATTTTCACAGCACTCTGTTTTTTTCTGCATTGCATGTTGTCGTATTAAAATATTTGCACGCTCCAAGTATATATATATATATATATATATATATATATATATATATATATATATATATATATCGGCCAATATATGAAATATAATAATTATTATTATTATTGTGGGAAAGAAGATAAGGTATATTGATTTTGTGCTCCCCATCTCAGATGTAGGCGGAACATATCTTTCGGGTTGCATTTCAACCTCCGGAAGAGAGGAGAAAAGTGCACTTCCTTCAGTCACCCGGACACCCGCTCTGTTGCCTCTAAAACGAGCGAACTCATTCAGCAGTGCAGCCTGTAAGTAAACATGCTATGCAAGTAGACATCTAGCTAAATAGGGATTGTATCATTTATTTTCACTCGAGACAAGAACAGCTATCGGTTGAATAACTACATAGTGTATTGTAAAATTATATTTTCCTGGTTTCACTTACTGGCGTGCTAGCTAACTGGTTGATTTCGTGCCTGTTCCGTTTCTTAGATGGTATGTGCCTTTGAATAGCTAGCTCGCTTGCGTTAACTGGGTGTTTTACAAGCGTGGTCCCACTCTTTTGTTTTAATTATAAGCAAGTCATGTAAGTGGTGTGTGCTAACTAACAAGCTAACTGATGGCACCGGCCTAAGCTACGAAGTTGTCTTCATCCTGATTTCTAAATGACTATAAGATCAGCCAATAATATGATTACCTCCGAGATAATCCCGCCCCTTTGCTCAGATTTATCCAATGGTTAGATTGGTAGGCAACATTGGGGTAGGTTTACTTGCCTAGTTTGCTCATTAATGTGCAATACTTTTTACTGTTTTACACACGAAGTCTTTTATATTTATATATTATATTTATTTTGTTTTCTCTATAGACTGGTCTAACAAAATGTTTTTGACAAGATCGGAGTATGACAGGTGAGAAACAATCTTCATAGTAACGTTAGCTATCTTTGCTTTGTCATGACAGACGCGACGAAGGGCCTTCCTTACCTAGCAGTTGGGTCGCTAATGTTAGCCAGAAAGACAGCCAAGAAGCTAGCTATATTCGTTGGTCCCTGTTTTTTAAGATCTGCATATATCTAGACCGTTATAACGTTTTAAAAAAAAAAAAAAAAATTATTATTATATTATGTATACACAAGGTTAATTACTGATAATATAGCGAGATAGTTTGCAAGCAGAACCATTAGCTAGCTAACGTTAGTTTCACTTTCAGTATTTACAGCCTGCATGTTAACCAAGTTTTACAGTGACCAGATTTCATGTCCACATACATTAAAATTTAAATATTATTGCTATGCGCTGATAATGGACGTACCATATTTAATTGTGTGGTTCACAGAGGCGTGAACACGTTTTCTCCAGAGGGAAGGCTTTTTCAAGTGGAATATGCCATCGAGGCTATCAAGGTAGGTCATTGGATACCTGCTCGTGTTTCAAAGTTTTGTTTTTATTGATGAAGCTTTTTTTTTTGTTGAGGCAACATTAATCCAAACTCATTAAAAGCATGACCAGGATAAAGTTAGTGAATTAAGTGGCCAGATGTCCACATATATTTCACAATGTGGCAGAACTTGGATTTTGATAAGGTTTAGTATCAACTCCCCAGTTAAGAGAGTGCTCAATTTTGCAAGATACTTAGTCTGAATTGATACAGTAAATGTCCAGCATCATTACCTATATACATCACTACGCATATAAATTATATTTATCTATATGAGACGCTGCTGACCAAACAAGGTGATATGGAGAGTGTCAGGTAATTAAACACTTGAGGCGGTTAGTAACTGATTGTATGGTTTGTGGAGCATGTGTCGATGTAATTTGGTGTGGCTAACTTGTAGGGAAATTGTGATTGTGAAGAGTTTCTGCATTGCTCAAGTTTAGACTTTCATTTGTCCAGCTTGGATCCACGGCCATTGGGATCCAGACAGCTGAAGGGGTGTGTCTTGCAGTGGAGAAAAGGATTACGTCTCCCCTAATGGAGCCTAGCAGCATTGAGAAGATTGTTGAGATTGATACGCACATAGGTAATTATTAACAGAGTGGTTAACAAAGTTACGCTTAATCAAGCAGTGGTAAAGACTTGGGTGCTATGTTTATAAGAGTAACCGAATTCTTAGATTCAAGTGTGTTAATCTGTGCTTTCAGAGCACAAGTCTAGAGAGCCTCTGCGGCTGTAGAGTTTGGCAGGAAAAATAACAAAAATAAATAATAAATGTCGTCCAGATGGCTATGATTAGTGACATTTTCTTAATTTACAGCATCAGTCGCGTATTGAATGCATTGCTTCTTATGTATGGCACATGTACAGTTGAAGTCGGAAGTTTACATACACTTAGGTTGAAGTCATTAAAACTCATTTTTATCCGCTCCACAGATTTCATGTTCGCAAACTATACTGTTGGTAATTCAGTTAGTACATCTACTTTGTGCATGACACAAGTAATTTTTCCAGCAATTGTTTACAGATAGATTATTTTACTTTTAATTCACTATATCACAATTCCAGTGGGTCAGAAGTTTACATACACTAAGTTGACTGTGCCTTTAAATTTTTAATATTTGGTTGCATATCTTTTGGCTTTGCATGCCATGACTTCCTGATGTCTGTGACCCAGCAACATCAAAAGACTCTTGATATCTTATTTTCTGGTACTCTTACAAGTGATACTATAACGTCTCTGCATTTGAATGGATCTCTATGGGAATTGGGAGGTGGGACTAGATTAAGCTGTAAATTACACGGGAACAGTATGGAAACACATGGTTGGCTAAATGGCTGTAAGTCATCAAGGGTCTGAGGTATCAAACAAGCCTCAAACCATCACTCTGCTGCCAGATATGCAGTAGATATGGATGAATCACTTGAAGGGTTGTTTCTCCTGACAAATTTTCCTATTGAACTCTATGGAAAAATAAATCATGAGAAAAAACCCTTCAAGTTATCCATCCATATCTACTGTATTTCTGGCAGCAGAGTGATGATTTAAAGCTTGTTTGATACGTCAGACCCTTGATGACTTAGAGCCATTTAGCCAACCATGTGTTTCCATACTGTTCCAGTGTAATTTACAGCAAAATCTTGTCACACCCCCCAATTCCCATAGAGGTCCGTTCAAATGCAGAGACATTATAGTATCGCTTGTAAGAGTACCAGAAATCAAGAGTTATCAAGAGAAGATATCAAGTGTCTTTTGATGTTGTTGAGTCACAGACATCAGGAAGTCATGGCATGCAAAGCCAAAGGATATGCGACCAAATATTAAAAATTTTAAGGCACAGTGAACTTGGTGTATGTAAACTTCTGACCCACTGGAATTATGATATAGTGAATTAAAAGTGAAATAATCTATCTGTAAACAATTGTTGGAAAAATTACTTGTGTCATGCACAAAGTAGATGTCCTCACTGACTTGACAACACTATAGTTTGCGAACATGAAATCTGCGGAGTGGATAAAAATGAGTTTTAATGACTTCAACCTAAGTGTATGTAAACTTCCAACTTCAACTGTATGTTTCCTTATCATAGCGGGCCATCATATTGGTCGTAATATTAGCATTGGACGGATAGGTTTGTTTTAAGGTATTATCAGCCAATAGCGATACAACCTCAGTGTTCTCATGAATCCTTATAAACAGCAGTTGTTGCATCTGCAATTGAATGGTGTGTAAAGGTGAGAAAATGCATCTTGAGTGTGGCTGGCTGAATAAAATTTTCACAACATAAAGAAATGGTGAAAGATAAGCTTGAAAATGCATTGTTTCATATCTTTCCAGTTTAAGATTTCATATACTGTCTCTCTCCTTAGGCTGTGCAATGAGTGGCTTGATAGCTGATGCCAAAACGCTAATCGACAAAGCGCGCGTGGAGACGCAGGTGCGTGCCTTTAAGCTTTACTGAAATGTATCCTCTCAGGACATTGTACACTCAGAAGCAGGATACACTGGTATTAATATTATTTATGCAACTGTCTGCCAAATGCGTTGGTAAGTTTATCTGTACCAAAACTGTGTATTTGCTTTAACGTGTGTAAGAAATTATTAGTTGGCAGAGATGTTGCTTCGAAGTTTCTGCTCTTTTAAGTCTGTCTATCAATGCTTGGAAAATGTGTTATATCCAGCTGAAAGCCTGCTGTGCCCTGTTGGTGCACAAGGTTTAACCACAGCCCTGATGTCTTTTTTATTTTTTTTTTTTGCCCCTCTCAGAACCACTGGTTCACTTATAATGAGACAATGACAGTGGAGAGTGTCACCCAGGCTGTGTCCAACCTGGCCCTGCAGTTTGGCGAGGAAGATGCAGACCCTGGTGCCATGGTAATCCGCTGATCTCTGGCACTTTCTGTTGTTCGAAGATGGTGAAATCGGCCTGTTTAAATTTCTGCCTCCTGAATGTGCTGCCAGTGATGACCAGTGTAGTACAGTGTTTTCAATGTAGAAATAGTAGAGTTGGTAGGATATGTGTTTTGTTTTATTCTATATTGTAAAATCCCAGCTATTGGGTTTCTTACTCTTCAAATGTTCCTGATGGAAGGCATCCCTGTTAACTGTGCTGTACCTGTCCTGCTCCTGACCAATCACGGTTTATTTCCCTTCTCTCTCCAGAGCCGTCCCTTTGGTGTTGCGCTTCTCTTTGGAGGACTGGATGAGAAGGGACCCCAGCTGTGAGTTCTTGTGATCATTAATGTACTGTCTGCTCCATTTGCATTGCGGTTTGCAATGTTATATTGTTAACCTTGGGGGGGATTTGATATTCAGGGCGAAACGTGTCCACTGTACTGGAATAGTTCAGCTTAATCTTACTAGTAATGTTATAGTTATTGATGGCAAGCTATCTATCTAGCTCTAACTATTGAAAAAAAAAATATATATACTTTGAGATGAACTTTTGCACAATGTCACAGAACAATATCAGGTAACTGGCAGCACTGAAAGGGGAGTTCCACTGAAAAACAACATTAACCTTATTTAACAGATCAAGGCGCAACTAATTAAGTCTCTCTTTGTCGCTGGCCAGAACAATATGTGAACGGAAATATTGACAGCTAAAGTTACAAATTTGGTAGAGGTATACGTTAAAATGACGTAGGCGCAGCCAGCGAGGGAGGAAACGGTGCTGCGTCTGTCACTGTTCTGAGTAGGGACACATCGTAGATCAAGCTAGCTATCATTGCTATTTCATTATAATGTCAGAATTACATTGATGCGTTTGTTTACTAAAGATGTTTCGGCAAACTAAACCAAACAGAACTTGAGTGCTGTCGATTACAGTGGACAAATGATAGGCTACAATTCTGTCTCATTGAATCACCCGGTAAGGAACCATGCCAACTACATTATGATCCATGACCATGAAAAGTAGACTTGCATAGTCATTAGCAAGCTGACCATAATCGAACGGTCTCACTTTGAACATACGATTACAGAAGCAAAGTTAATGATGTCATTTTCTGGGCTAAGTTAGTGCCGTTGGCTGTTGTTAACCACCGGTTTCTTGGCATTAAACAAAGGTCTGGGTTTTTGAATCTGTTTGCCATGCTGTAGCTAAGACATGCATCAACTTTTTGGCATTTCGAAAATTGCAATTTATTAAAATATAGCCGCTTACTAGATTTTGTAGTAGGTGGAAGGCTTGGGTTTTGAGCCCTAATGGGCTATCCTCCGCTGAAGGCCCTGCCAATTAGGACCGCTTCGACATGAAACTGCCCAGTACCAAACATTTCCATTTCAGTTGGAATTGCGGTAGTTACCACATGTAGGCTAACGTTACACCACTCGTTTACCTAGGTTAATCATTAAAGGTTCATGTTAGAGGACAGGGATGAGAAATTAATAAGTGTTGCAGACTTCTGGTTAGGTTAGCTAATATGATTCACAATACCAAAAGTAGATAAATAAAGGGCTGTGTTTTCCTAAATGAATGGCTGTATTTCCTCCATTTTTCTGGAGACACCAGCTAATGCCTGGTGGTATTTTTTCCAGTAGAACTGTTATATTAGTGACTAACTTGCCAGCGCGTAACGTGGCCTCTGGTATGTGCAGGACGAGCAGTAAAATGCCCCTCCGTGACATTATTCAGTGTGACTGGCGTTGTCTGTCCCCGCCCATGAACTGTAAGCGCTCTTGGCCATTGTAGTTCACAGTAAAGCAGGTACCTGGTACATGCGCAGTAGTTTGGGGCTATATCTTTGCTCTCACTACAGGTAGAAAGTGGATTGAGAGCTCATTTTAATCAGGAGGAGAGCTACTTTTCTATGAATCAAACATTTAATATCTTTAATATCATTCCAGTCCTTAGAGCTGTGCATTACTGCGCTGCACATGCATAACTGACACAAGGGGGCGACCTTGCATCACAAATCAAATACTTTTGAAAAAAAACTTCTTTTAAGTAAATAATACCATTTTGACATGATTGTTGGCCAATGCCAGCTATCTCAAAATGGCAGGTATCTGCTGTTTATATTGGTCAGCGGAAATATCGGTCGACCTTTACTGCTGTCGTTCCTGCAGGCCTTTCCTCACCATCTCTGTGGATCAGACCTTATCCTATTGGGCTGCAATCAAGCACTTTCTGTAGCTGTTTAAAGCTTTGTTGATAAATTATGTGGCCACAAGCTTCAGTGGAGAGGAAGATGCAGTTCAATTGGGAGGAAAAAAAAAAAAAAAAAAAATACTTGTCCTAAATTCTTTACACACACTGAACCACTGTAACTTGGACAAGAACTGACTAGCACCTATCTGTTTAATCTGTACTTTTCCCCCCTCAGCAAGTGGTAACCATCTCGGAAACAGCTGTGATTTGATCAGCTTTTTTTTTTTTTTGAAAGACTACTACCCCCCCCCCCCCCCCCCCCTTTGCCATGATTGTGCTGATGCAAGACTAATTTCCTCAAAAGGGGACAAACAATAAATATCTATCTAGCCTGAAAAAAAAAAGTTTAAAAAACAAAATGAATAATAGGTGACGGGAAGACCTTAAAGAAAACTCAAATTTAGTCTTTATTACCCCCACCTGATGATGACACAGGCTTATGCGGTGTGTGTGTGTGTGTGTGTGTCTGTGCGTGCATGCGCCCGCGTGTGTGTATGTATTTGTGCGTGTGTGTTTGTACGTGTGTGCGTACGTGCATCTGCGTGTGTTTGTGCGTGTGTGTTTATGCATGCATACAGGTACCACATGGACCCGTCAGGCACTTTTGTACAGTGTGATGCCCGCGCAATTGGCTCAGCGTCTGAGGGTGCCCAGAGCTCCCTGCAGGAGGTCTACCACAAGGTGAGGTCTTCATCCCAACCCTCTATTGTCCTTTTAGTTTTATCTTTAGTAATTCCTCACATGTCAGGGGCAATGCCTAATGGGACGTGTATCTGGATGACGGCTGAATTGTTCATTTAGTCCTTGATTTTAATTGGCACCATTATGATGATCGGTCTCGTACCTTCCCGGAATGAAAGGAAGGACATTTGTGACTGCTTGGGGGGAACACGCTGTACGGGCCAGCGTTGCCAAGAAACACCGATGCAAACGCATCGCAGAACAACGGCGTTATGTTCTTTCGCTCTCCTGCTGTGGATAGGGTGGCACAGGTTGCAGCCCCCTGGCAGAGCTCTACCCATTCACAGATCTATCAGCCATTGTTTCCGTCCAACCAGAAGAGCCACATCAGCCAGACTGGGACCAGCCAATCATTTGATGAAAATGTCCTATACGGGGGGGAGCCTTTCTCACCAGAGGTGTAAAATCCGGGTTCAGAAAGTAAAAGTCCTCCCCATTATTTGGTTCCAATCACCTGGATTTGCTAATTAGCACAATTATTCAGCCAAGAGGTAGAACTAATTAGTGAAATCAGCTGGCTGAGTTCATGGGTGGAAGAAACACTTGGCAGGACTTTTACTTTCTGTCCCCTGGATTTTACACCTCTGCTTATCACTGGGAGTGATGAGTCTCCTTTCTGTTCAATTTTTAGGAGCTGATTTAGGGTGTGGGTGATTGGAAGGGATGGGTGTGTGATCCCAGTGTAAAGTACTTAGAGTGTCAGCCGTAGCTACAAGTTGAAGCCAGTAACGCTATTTTCATTTTCTAACTGTAACGTTAGAAGTCTGACGGCAGGCTTGTAGTGACCCTGGTTACAGAGCCACAATGATGTATGGGAGTTGGAGGATTGAACGGCTGTGAAATATCGGTGCACAATGTCTATAAATTAACATTTCTTAATATTTTCAACATGTATACAAAATGTAACTATATATAAGAAAACAACTGCGGCTACACTCCTGGTGATATTATGATACAAAAATTCTAGGCGTGTTTTACCGCCAAATGAAAATGACTCCTATCAATTTCCACATTAGACATTTCAGAAATGCAATTCAGTGACGTCATTGAATTGCATTTTTTAGGAGTTCACATCATCCATGCTTATCGCAGCTGTCACAACAGAGAAAAAGTTTGCATATTGCTGAACATTTTCTGAAATTCTAAAATATTAGCATAAAAGTAGAGAGGACTACCCCTTTAAGTTTGTGTTGGAGGGTTCCGGAAGTGAGTGTATGGCGATAATTATGCAAGCCCTGGCAGCCATTGCTTTACACAAGGCAAAACGGCTTCAGTGGCACTAGTTAAATGGAAATGTAAAATCACAGAGGTGTTTGTAGGCTTTGGGCAGCTTCCCGGTTTTGTACATCTGTGTTTTTGATCATCGCTGTGGTATAGCTGCACCCCACTCCCTGGTGTCACTGCCTGGGTCAGGTTATTTCAGGGGAAGAATGCTGTCCAGTCAGTGACTGAATGGGCCCAGTCTCTGGCTATGAGTGAGGTCTTTGGGTTTGGGGTTGAGGGTTAAAGTTGAGGCCTGGACGAGGTTGTTGAATGAATGCAGTTTGTAAATGACTGTCGCAGTTTGACTTTGGGGCTGGGACTCTCAGATCGGTTACGTGCACAATCTAATTGGAAACATCATGTGCGCAGATTTGGATGTCCTGGATAATTGCCAAATCTCATTTGAGGCTAACAAAAGACTGAATTTCTCTTTCTCTTTCTCCCTCTTGCTCTCCATCAGTGGTGACGGGAAGGTCAATTTAAGAGGATGTTTTAAGACTCATTGAATTTCTGACCTAATTTCTCTTTCCAATTCCTTTTTCCAGTCCATGACGTTAAAGGATGCCATCAAGTCCTCCCTCACCATCCTGAAGCAGGTTATGGAAGAGAAGCTGAATGCGACTAATATTGAGGTGATGCCACGCTCTACCACGGCCTGGTTAACAGTGAATTTGGGGCATAGTTGCTGCTAATGAATGTTTAAAGTGAAATGCACACTTTTGGCAGTGCAATCCTGTCCATGATGGGTGATAGTCACAACAGGGCTGCACAAAAATGGAATGATGTTCAGTGTTAGCCATCTTCTAATGTGCAGAATGAGGAGGGGGGGGGGGGGAGCCTGTTAGACTAAAGATGAGTCTAGTAGTTGTGCAGCCCAAGCTAGTATAAAAAATAAAAAAAAACAGTTAACAAATTTGTGGTATTTTAACTGCTGCCTTAATGTTGGAAGGTTATCATATCAATTTGAATAACTCAAGCTTTCTCTTCTATTCTTTTCCCTGACCTATAGCTTGCCACAATAGAACCCGGGAAGACATTTCACATGTACTCAAAGGAAGAGCTAGAAGACGTCATCAAGGACATCTAAGGCTGAACCGGGCTTTGGGCCACATTTCCTCGCGGCACTTTTGCAGAATATTTGGTTTTGCTGTCCGCACAGGGAACTAGCTGTTAGTCATGTCTCTTTTTTTTTTTCCCCTTTCTTAATCGAAGATTTCTACAAGTCTGTATATACTACAGAACAGCAGCAGAACTGGGAATTAAGTCAAATGCAAGGGGGAGGGGGGGTACTTTTTGTTACAGCTCAATGCAACAATAAATCTGTCCGATGTTTAAAAAAAAAAGCTGTGTGTAAGCTCCAGTCTCCCGTAATGTGAAACGTTCATAAGAAAAATCCGGAACTGCCTGTTTCTGAATCAATAAACCTTTTTACTTCCTGTGAAGCCTCGCAGGGTAACTAAAAACACATTTGTATCACAGTGATAATATTGGTAAAATAATAATAATAAAAAACACATTTTTATCACAGTAATAAGTAAGAACATTGGGGGAGGGGGGGTGAATTTAGAAATCATGTATAATTACATTCTTGTAAATTTTCGTAAATATGTACAGCACTATCAAAATATATCCCAAGTTCCTGTAGCAGGTGCCTAAAAACGAAACAAATTAAGTGCGCAAGGGAGGGTGAGAACTTTCATTCAGAACAAGTATTTTATTGTAACATTTTGATCCTAGTGAATCTTCATTGGGTCTTGGATAGAAAACAATAAAAAGTGCACTCCCTCTGCTCAGTTGGTTTATAAAAAAAAAAAAATTAAAGAAAAACTGACGTTTGTATGTTTTACTAAGGTGATAATTTTATTTCTATAGAAAAGGATGGCTTCTATTAAATGCCTTTGACAAATGTGACATTGTGACATTTCCATCCAAGAAGGCATCCACTGTAGAGACTCGTCACCCTATACCTGGTAATTTCATTGTATTCAGAAGTCATTCTTGGAGCAGAATGGTTGGGGTTGGAACATAAAATGGATGGTTTAAGCAGGTGCCATTGAACACATTTTCAAAAACCGAATGGTACAGAAATGCAAAAAAAATAATTAAAAATTATACGAATGCTGCATCGTATCGTAACATTTTAAACGTCGTTGCTTTATTCCAATAGCTACACTGCTGTATATATTCACTAGTACTACTATGTCCTGTTAAACAATACAAAAATATTGTTTGGCTTTGAGTTTATTAAATATAGCCAGATTTTCTGAGTGTGCCTTTGTGTTCTCCATAGATGTAGAACTACACAGCAGAAGGGTTGAGTGTTTCATGGGCTTTGGATCAGGTTACACTCTTGACCTGTCGTGGTCAATTCTGAGCTGTCACTATTACATCAACAATCCTCTATACCAACAACAACAAAACGTTTTCTAATTGGTCGTACCTTTTCTCCAATTTCAGATTTTCGATCATACTAGGTGAACAGCTACATATTACACTCAATTTTGCAAACAAACTTGATCCTGATTGAGACTGGTCAGATCTCACCAGTGCCCAAATGGAGGTCATTCTGTCCCACGTATTAACAGGTGTTCTGGGATTACTTAACCATGTCTTGGGTCACAATTCTGTTGTGTTTGATAAAGTGAGTTTTGATTGTCCCGAAAACCAACTTTTCCGCTTCAAAACCCCCATGCCTCGGCTGATGATGTTCGACAGAGGGCATGCGGTTGGCATGCTCGAGGCAGGTGTGCATGTGAGAGACATCTGGATGTGCATGGGAGTACAAACATTACCACTGGTAATGCATGTAGACCGCATGTGATCGGTCAATGACAAGACCACCATTATACAACACCTGCGGGATCAGCAGCGGACTGCCAGCCAAAGAGACTCCAGGGCGTCATAATGCAAGAATAAGTGACCAGTCAGGAACAGCCACAAAGTGCTGTACTCTGGTGTTGTAGATCCCACAGAGATCCCTACCTTTCCAGATTTTGGGAAGAAAACATACAAACCCCAATTGGAAAAAAGTTGGGACAGTATGTAAAATGCACATAAAAGCAGAAAGCAGTGATTTGTAAATGATCTTTTACATATATTTAATTGAAAACAGTACAAAGAAAAGATATGTAATGTTTTATTTATCAATTTTATTGATTTTTGTAAATATACGCTAATTCCGAATTTGATGCCTGCAACATGTTCCAAAAAAGTTGGAACGGCTAAAAAAAGAGTGGGAAGTTCAAAAAACACCTGTTTGGTAAACGTGATGCTATCATGACTGTATAAAAGGATATCAAAAGACTCTTGATATTGTATTTTCAGGTACTCTTAGAAGCGATACTGTAACCTCTGCATTTAAATGGATCTCTATGGGAATTAGGGGGTGGGACTGGATAAAGCTGTAAATTACACGGGAATATTATGGAACCCTTGGTTGGCTAAATGGCTGTAAGTCATCAAGGGTCTGAGGTATCAAACGAGCCTCAAACCATCACTCTACTGCCAGATATGCAGTAGATATCGATGGATCATTTTAAGGGTTGTTTCTCCTGACTCATTTACCTATTGAGCTCTATGGAAAAATAAGTCAGGAGAAACAACCCTTCAAGTGATCCATCCATATCAACTACATATCTGGTAGCAAAGTGATGGTTTGAGGCTCGTTTGATACCGCAGACCCTTGATGACTTACAGCCATTTACCCAACCATGGGTTCCATACTATTCTCGTGTAATTTACACCTTAATCTAGTCCCAGCATACCCCACAATCTAATCCTGGGGAGGCTTTCAATCTAGATGCAGAGTCTCATGTTGGCTGAGTTCTGACAAACCCAAATTGAAGACATTTAGAATGCACACACTGAAACAAAACAGACAGCAGCATAGGTCCTCAAAAGAGGAAAACTGCTTAGAGAAGAAAAAGCCATCTAGCTTGCTGGCTGATTCATGACAGATACAAATTTAAAAAACAATGAACTGCGAAATAAATTTTAATAAAGAGCGCTGCTGGTTAGTCAGATCGAAGACAAGGCTAGCCTTTTCCACTATTTTATGTTTTGTCAGAACAAGAGATTAATCATCTTGCCACTCAGCAACAAGAAGGCAGTCTGCTATAGTCTATCCATGCAATGTAGAACAGAAGTGGCTAACTAGCAAGACATATCCAACAAAATGCTTGTGTTAATATTGGTAACAATACGCTCTTCTATCAAATGCAAGATACTACATGCTGTATAAGCAACCAGCCATCCTTTGTTAAGGACTACATGGGACACCTGAGGTGAAATAAAAGGAAACCCAAGATATTTGTGATTCAGGTTTGGTATACTCCCATGCACACCAGTGATTGATATTTATATAATGATTATTATTTCGAAAGAAATCAATAAATGAACATGGAGAATCTCACAAAATGAGACAGAGGAGGCAAAAATGTGATAATTAGAGAATGGCATGCATTAGTGTAAAAGAGGATAGCTACCATTGGTGACGTCATAGAAGGCTCACAGCGGGGGTTGCCTTGGTTGATGTACAAACAGCCCCCCGTTGGGCGCCAAAATATTTTTTAAAAAGGAAGAGAAAAAAAAAACCTTGATATACTAACAGGCTATCGCCTTCAGGTAGAAATCTGATTTCACGGGTATAGTATTTTGATTGTAATAAAGCGGGGCATCTGTTAACGCCGTTAACATCTGCGTTAGCCTCTAATTAGCCTACTGGTCTGGAATCAGATGAAAGTTTTTAACCAAAACAAATGGTTTGGGTAAGGGTTACGGGCAAGTTATATTATCTGCGCTTGTGGGGTACCATCTGCCTTACCTGACCCGAACGAAGCTACTTCAACCAATCAGAAAAATATGTGGCGGCTCAGCCAATCGCTTCATCGGAGACGGTTTTTCAGAAGGCGTGGTTGTTCTAGAAACAACAACGGCCGTCCGCAAAGACTGAATCCCACGGCTCATACTTGGTTATTGTAGGCGATTTGCATTTGAGAGACGTTTCAAAAAACCAATGAAAAAGCGTTGGCCATAAACGCAACCAATAATTTTCTAGTCTAGGCGGTTTGAAGAGACGCACCTCTGCAAACGGCTTTGCTCTGCGTTTGGTGATCATGATTACACCGCTCAGTGCAAGACAAGTGGAATGTATGGTTGGCTAGTATCAGCAGAGGACGTGTTACAGTGAACAACGAAAAGTGATTAATTTATGGACATTTAGCACTGTAGGTTGAGTGAAAACAAAACGCACAAGAAAATGAGTCTATTGCACTATTGCGTTGTCGTTATGTTGCTTAATTTCGTGCTTGGTTCTGATTTTCAAGAGCGAAATAGTCTAACGGGCAATATACGGCCAAGGTTTGTGAAGAACCGAAAATTGGGCAGTGTTCATAATATTAAAGAAAGATCAACTGTGGAGTTTCCCGTTTTAAAAGAACATCATAAAGTTCAGGAGAGAAGCACAGCTATGGATGGAGACGCATGCAAAGCTCTTCACGGTTATGATTCACGGTTAGCCAACAACACTCACACCGTAAGTATTAAGTTACCACTGGCAGTGGTGCTCTTTGTTACACACTCGCTTTCTTTAATGTCACATTATGTCGTGATATACCCTAAGTTTGCTGCACAGTTTACTTGACTTCATAAACAGGTTTCGTGTCTCTGGGAAATTATATTGAATGGTTACTCTTCTTCATAGTAGCTATGATACGGTATCCTGTAGTGTGCGAGTAGCGTTAATAATTTGTGACTGCTGTTCCAGCTCATTTGGAAAAGTGTAGGCTAGCTATAAGGTTATATTGAAGTACAAGCGCATCTAGCGTAGGGTATGTTGACGTTAGCTTTAAAGGAGCCACTGTTGTTTTTGTTGGCAATAGTCATGTGGGGATGTTTTTCCCCCCCAAGTTACTGCTCTGTGAGTTTGTTACATGTTTATTTCAGACCTCAATGACGTACGTAGCTATATTACTAGCCTACTGTCAACACTTCAGTCACAATTTATTCGGGCGATTCTCTTAACTCAATAACTCACGCATGTTGATAAATTGAGTGAAGACTATTGATCAACATGCATTCGACCTCCGGTTATGGCATTGCTTTGACTGAATTCAAGATCGAACAGCTTTATTGATGTCAAGTTAATAGCCTATAACAATAGGCTAATAAAAGTTGTGACTGGCACAGCATGTATGGATATATATATATATACACATATAAAGCAGTGAATACAGCTACACAGTCAGTCGGCTTCCGGCAATCATACAATGTAGTAGCTACATTTTTAGCATAGAAAAGTGCCTCGAGTTTGCGAAGCAGTAGGCTAAGCAAGTCTCCATTAAAACAGTTCAGGTTGCCTTTTTGCACTAAATAGCTTAGCAACTGTCTGGTTCCATTGTCTTCTATAATTAAATTGCAGGGATCTTGGATACCCAAGAAAGTGTTCTGTTGTTTCCCGTAATGGGTTTGTAATGGTTCAAAGAGATCATATTCTACCAGCCTGTCTTTTACAGGTTTTGTGAATGCAAAAGTGTTCTGAAAACTGTACTGCAACAGTAGAACGCCAGTGCCTATAACTGCATCTCCTTATATGTCCTCTACTGTCTGTTTTAAATTTAGACAAAGTAGGATGATAAGGCACATTTCTGTTGGATCAATTTTGCCTCTAGCCTACAATCTGGGGGTAAGTTGCGGTGTCAGTGGCATACAGTAGTTGAGCCTTTATCCTGTCCCTCAAGTCTGTGATTCTTGGACTACTTGGGGTCCTCCTGTTTTGATTCCACAGGCTTGGAGTGGTTGGTAGGTCAGAATTGCGCAATTAGCATGAAACATAGAGCACCTGGAGAAGGGTTCTTGTTTTGAACAAGATAGTCTGTCTCACTCCAGTCACCAAAAACATGAAGGCTGAAATGGCAATCTCTTCTCTTCTCTTCTCTGGTTTATGGCCTGTTAAATAAATAGTCTGGGTTCAATTCCCACCAAGGCAGCATATTCTAAAACCTTGGCAAAAACCTGTAGGTTGGCATTGTGTAGTGTAATGGTTAGGGAACTGGCTTTATAACCCAATGGTTGTAGTTTGAATTCCAGGTAGGGATCTGCTGTTGCGCCCTGCTTGCGCAAGGTACCCAAATTGCCTCAGTATATGTCCAGTATATGTGTGTGTATATATATATATATATATATAATGTAGAAATATGCTTGGATAAGCGTGTTGTCTAAATGGCAGTAAAAATGAAGCCTAGCCCCACGCTCCACACCCCTGGAAGTTCAGGTTGTTGTGTGTGTTTCTGCATCAGACCAAAGATGTTAGATGGGTCAGGCGTCTGTGAGAAGTGTTTGTTAAGTGCATTTTTTAGAGGCTGTTTTCCAAATAGTAAATTGTTTACTAGATGGCCCAGTGTCTCATTCCTGCTTGATTACAAGACTGTTGCAACCCTTCAGTCCTCAGGGTGAACACAAAGGGGAACCACCAAAGCATGCCTCTTTGTGCCATCATTGATTGTGTTGGACTGAAGGCTTTTAGACCACTGTCATCAATTTTTTACCATGAAAAGGCAGTACAGTTAATTCAGCCCCATCTATACCGTCTTAAAATAAGGCCACAAACCTTATCTGTTCACACTTCTCTTAAGGTTAAAGCACAGCATGATTTTGATTTCCATTCAGCCTTTATCTCTGGAAAATAACTGTAATATTATTGCACTAAACTTTAATCTTTTTCATCGTTCAGCAACTCCTGACAGAAAGTAAATGCAGCAGTCCATTTTAAAATGAGATCAAAGGGCACAACCACTGTCTTGACTCCTTTGAAATAATTTGGCTGAATTAGGCTGAATCATACCAAGTTCGGCTGCATTGACTTTTTGTGACATTTTTATTATGCATGTCAATTTCACTATAATAATTGTCAGTAGAAATGAGGATGTGAACTCCCACATAGGAGTTTCCTCAATGACCTCTCCACTCTACAATCTGTGATGTGCACCTGACCTTTTTTAAATAAAAATTTAGATTTCCACCATGTGTAAGTTATGACAAGCTACCATAATGGGCTTTGACCCCTGTGGTGAATCTTGCATTACCTGTTTTATAAGTTCAATTATTGCATATTTCTGTGGCCTGTATATCCAGCGTGTGTTATTGCAGCGACACTATATGTTGACTCGGTTTGAATTCAAACGTGATTTACAAATTCAATTCAAGACAAATTAAAATGCATAACAGGAGTACAAAGCGTCTCGCTTCTTTTTATGCTAAACTGAATGTCTGGGCACAGATGTCTTCTGCTTCGAGCTTACCCACTCACTGTCTCTGGCAATTATTTGTAAGAATTAAACAGCCACTGACTTTGCACTGTGTATGAGAACATTCAATGGGAAGGAATGAAAGACATGTCATAGTTCATTTATTTAGATTGTGATAACCTTGATTCATTTGCTGATGTTCCACCCAGAACTCATCCTCTATTTAACCTAGAACTGAACATGTGTTTGGATATTGGCATACAAGCCTTACTCTGTACCTTCTGACCCAAGACTGTTTGATGATGTTCGATATTCACCAAACTGTGAAGCATACATCTTGTTGGTCTGATTTTAATTGTATTATGAAATTGACAGTTACAGGCAATGAACCAGCCTATATTTTTAAGTTAAGTGCAATATAATAATGAACTAAACCACTGTTGTTAGGTATCTTAGTATTGTGGAAGATGTGTTGGGTAGGGAAAGGCTGAAGATATGCTCGCTGGTTACTTCATCCATCAGCCATTTTGTTGAGCTGAATTTTCAATGTTTGTGAGGGTACTGTTGCAATTTATATATGTAACAGATTTCCACCTGGGGGGAAAAAAACTGAGAGGGTTATATAAATCCCTTTTAAAGCATCCCGGGCAACATCATAAGGGTCGTTGCATCAGTCTGAATGCTTCTGCTCAGATCTTCAATCTCCTCTGTCACTGTGACCCCCGCCCATTCCTGCATGTTCTTGTTTTCATCACAAATGGGAATGTTCTGAAAAAACAACAGCGTTAATCGCTGACCTGTTTTTCACCATCAGCCTCAGTGTTCAATAGCTGAGAGAAGCATGGTTAACTACACTGGAGCCTTCTTCATTTCTGATGCGATGGAAATGTTCCCAGCATGTAGAAGTTAGAACCATAGTTCCATAGTATTACCATAGTATTCTGTTAGCCTAAATATATCCCAATAGTAAAGTACGCTGTACATGTTCAGTTCCAGGTTAATGACAATAACTGTGCTAAAGGGCGTTTCTGGTGGTGAGCCAAGTACAATTTCCTTGGTGCGTTTTTTTTGCCCAGACGCAGAGCGGGCGGGCCTAAACGCCTGGATGTGGATAACTGACTGACTGGCTGTCTGTTCCCCATTGTTGAAAAGCATGTTCCCCGTTGGAAAGCACAAGCGCAAATTGCGAGTATTGAAAAGCTCATGCGTAAAAGTTTGAGTAATTACGATAAAAAGTTTTCTGTCTAACCCTGATTGTGTGGGAGGTTGGATATCGGAGGTGGTTCATTACCAATATCAGTGCGTTCGAGCTGCACAACTGGGGACTTGGCGTCATGGACTCCCTTCGCAGGAAAGTTTTGGCTTTGCTAGCAAACATAGCTAATACAGCTAACTACAACAATAACGTTTTAACTTTTAATTGTATGTTTATCATTCAGTAGCCCAACGAAAAGTAAACAGAACTGTTACTTCCAAGCAGATTATTTTTTGACTGTGGTCCCGGTGTTGTGCCGTTTGTTTTTACCAGGGGGTGCCCCAGTCAAAAAACATTATATTAGATTATTAAGATTATAGCTTAGTTAAGCGTGTAAGCATAGCATTTCTGACATTTTGTTTGTTTGTTATTGAATAGAAAACGCAACCTTCAATGATTAACATTAACCCCAGTCCTTTCAAAGAAATTAGAATTCAATTAGCCATTTAACATATAGGCCTAGTTTTCATGCTTTTGTCGCACCAGTGACATAATTCAAATGCAATGGCATTGCATCCGTTTACATTATCAATTCCGTGTGGTCACGCAAAAACCCTGCCAAAACTCAGAACTGAAAATGCAATATGTTGTTTGTGATTTCAGTTGTCAGGCTAGATAGCGATATGTCCTAGTTCTCTGTGTTTGGGCATTATAGGCCAAATGACCATAGCCAGCCCAATGTTAACTAAGTTAACTTTAGCCTAGTTCCCCGGCTTTCGTAAATCTGGTGTGGCAACTAGCCGATAGTCTAATGTTTCGGGTTTGCGTGGTCAAAACCAGCCAGCTATTCATGGCAGGCTATGTCTGAAAAATATGCTACCATTTTCACCGTAGGCATTTGCATCAGGATTTCTATTAATTATTGTTTTCTTTTAGATAGCTTTACCCTTTGGCTATGTGCAGAGCAAAAGTAACATAGTCCACAGAAAGCCTGAGACAGCGATCGGAATGAGACACCGCCTGAGCCTATAGCCTACCAAAGACGGCAAATTATTTTGTATGGTGTATAGGCTAATTAAATAAAAATATAATTTTTAAAAAATCGTGTTGGCCTATTAATTGATATGTTGTGTAGCCTGTCATTCATGTCTTTACCCAGAAGATGGCAGTAAAAGACTTGTAAAAACGGAATGACAGCAATTCAGCTTCTTTATCATTTGGTGAAAACACTGGGGAAACGACCCCGGGGCACAACCGACTCTGATCTCCCTACTCACAGGCCCATCAACCTTGGAAATTTTACTTGGAGCCTCGGCTATTGTAATACTTTATATTTAGCCTAGTCATGAAGCAACATAGCCTACAGATTAAAACTAATGGACATTTACATGATTTTTTTTAAATTATATTTTTATTTTATTATAACATTACACCATATAGCCTACGACACAATCCACCATCTTTGGTAGGCTAGTAGGTAGGCTAACGTTATTCGCACAGTCTCTGGAGCTTTCCAGACCTCAGTGCTGTAAGATGAGGTGGTTAGCCTCTATGACGCTGATTTTCCTATTGTAGCCCTAGACATTTACTGGTCATAGTTGTAGCCGAGCCGACACAACATTTTAATTTGTTAAATTCAAATAGGCTACGTGGTTATTGAGAGAATGTAAAAACAGGTCTTTTTAGAGGGTGTGCGAATACAGTGAGTTCCGACAGTAGCCTATCCACACAGATGTTAAAAAAATAATGACAATTATTCATAAATAATTTAATATAAAAATTAATAATAATCCATATCATTATTGGCACAGTGACATTATGCTCAGTCTTTTAAGAACATAGGCTATATAATCATTTTCATTTAAATAGGTCTTCCACCAACTCGGTCTTCCACAAAATTAGAGACATAAGCACTTATTTTATTGATAGCCTGCTCATTTTATTTTAGTGACATGGAATATAGGCTAAGCAATTGCCCAATGTTGGTTTATCACACAGCCCTGTCTAAGGCAAGTCCTCCCTGTTGTTAAGGTTAAGTTAGTGAACAACGGGCTGGCCAGGCTAATCGTAACATTTAGGCTACCTCGTTTACTTTCTAGTTTTTAGAATTTAGCCTATAATCCCCAAACGCCCCTTTCTTCGAGGCCCCGCCTTGATGGGCAGCTTTGACATTTAGCCATTTCAGTTTGGAGTTTTGGCGGGGTTTTTGCGTGACCTCGCGGAAATGATAATGTAAACCAATGCAATGTCATTGCATTTGAATTATGTCACTCTTGTGCCGCAAAAGCATGAAAACGATATGTTAAATGGGGAATTGAATTATCATTTCCTTTTTTGTCGTGGATCATGCGATTACAATAAGAAACTGCTAATGCAAATGTGGTTTTTCATTTTCATTTAAATTATGGGGACCCCCATCATAAGTTAACAGGGTTATGTTTCAAAAAAGGTTTTATATTTTGAAATATTTTCCTCAAGTTATACATAGTCATTGCAAGACAGGCCAGGGAACCCCGGCCCCTACAGTAGCCTACCATCAAGGACCCCCAGGGGTCCGCGGACTCCCTATTGAAAACCCACGCCATACACGGTTGCCAGGGCCTTTTGGGGTGGGCCTGCGGTTAATGCCTGGTCTAAATGTGCATATGATTGCAGGAATGTTCCTCCATTCAGCTGCTGTCATAACCAGTATGGAATCCACCAGCACACTGGGGAAAAAACCTTTCTGGTTATTTATTTTAGAGGAGGAATGCAGCTGAAAGATATAGCTATTTTCCTGAATAAGAACTAATGCTGGCATCCCATATGTCTCAACTGCAAGATAAATGTTTTCTACTTTTAAGAAGTATCTTCATAATGGGGGAAAATAAACTTAATATATCACAACATCATGTACGTTCTCAGAAAAAAGGTACAAAAAAGTGCTTAAGAGGGTACAATGCTTGTCACTGGGGTGGTAACCTATTGGTACATAAAATTGTACCCCTAGCCTTAATAATTATTTTGTACCTTTTTTCCTTATAAAAGGTATGTATTAGTACCCAAAGAACATTATTGTACTTTCAGGGTACATAGGGAAATCTGTTCCTTAAAGTGCAAAAATGTACCGCCACTATGCCTTTATTTCTGAGAGAGTATGTGTGTGTTTGTGTGTATGAATGGTTTTTATTTAAAAAAACTGAAGGACATTGATATTAATTATTTCATATTTCAAGATGTCAAATTTTGTTTTTGTTACACGGAAGAAATATGTTGTTTCTGCTCTTTGTTTCTCAATTTAGGAATGATCTAACAATGTAGTCCCTTAAATTTCAACATCAACCCTACTATTTATGCATTGTGAGAGCAATGAGTAACTGACTGATCAGGCGAAGAGAGAAGATGCATCTTATGCCTGCACTGTTAGGTCATTCTTGCCAAGAATATAAGCTTTGTGCTTTTGTCTCTTTACAATTACTGAGGAAAGGTTGGCCAGAGATTGAAGCTGAGTTTCACCACCATTACTAGAAACGCTACTGTCAATTTCTTTCTTATTCATGGTATTTATTCATCTTATTCATTACTCCTGAAAGGCAGGACAGCTGCTTTATAATTCTGTTGACATAGACTAGCTGATATCTTGGAGAGCTTAATACCTTACAGAGCTTTTCTTTTAGGACTACTGTAACATTCATATCAAATATTAAATATTTAGGTTTGCTGGGTGTTAAGGCACTGTTTCAGTGTGTGGTACTCCCCACTGTCTGGTTTTGAATCTGGGCTGTGCCAAGGCTGATTGTGGCTGATGGCTCTTGGTGGCGATGCACAAATGGCCAGGATGACCGTATCTCATCGCTCGACAGTAATTCCTGAAATGCCTCGTTGGTTTTCTTACCGCTGGTGTCCAGGTATGTGCAACAGCATTGCTGGCCTGTTCCATCCATCAATGCAGCATCATTATTCAAAGGATGTTGAGAGGGAACATCCTCAGACACACTTGCAGCCAGAAGACTGCTTCTGTTCCTCTCTGCAGTCCGCCTGCTGTCCCACCACAGCTACTGCTCTGGAGCACTGTGTTGGAGGGAACTCACAAAAGACAGATGTTAGCACCGTCTTGACTTTGGCCCCTAATGCTAATACTACAGTAAGACTGTAAGGAATTGAAATCTACCGCCCCCTAATACTAAGACTATAAGGAAATTAAATCTACCAATTAGTTTTAGAGTAGGGAATCAGGAACAGGGTGTGAAGTCTGTTGACTTGACAGCCCCTGATATGGTAGGCTATACATTTCATCTTTGCTGTGCCTTGCAGATCTATCATAGACTATATAGTGGTATGAGGTATAACAGTTCTGGAATCTTTGAGAGAGAGGAAGAGATTTGGAATTCAGAATGGCTCCATGCCTCCATCCATCCATGCCTTGGTTTCACCCAAATAAATCAGCCATATATTGATCACCATGTTCACCATTGATGCATCCCAAACTGTTATTCATAGAATTGATTTAAATTGTGAAATACAGACAGGACACAAGTAAAGGGTCAACATATCAGGACTAATAACCCCTTTGCGCAGATGCCTAGTGACCATGCCACTGCCGGCGAGATTATGCTGAACTGAGACATTTGTTGCTCCTGCAGCCAAACTATTAATGGAAATGACAAACTCTGTGTTTTAACTTTATTGGTAGACGATTCGTGACAACTCTGCCAAATCCAGAGTTTCTAAGTGTCACTATTTTTCCGTAGCAAGTCCATTTAACAAGCAACCCCGAACCCAGTCTATACCTACCCATGCGTGACATAGTGGACAATAGCATCTATGTGTGAGTTCATAAATATATATATTCATCGTATACAATTAGAATTCCGTCATCGCAACAAGATAAACCCAACAATAGCCTGATCATATGCCAGAAAAGCCTTGGAAAAGCCCCGCTCACTCAAATGCAAAATGTGAAAAACGTGAAATTATTGTCTCATTATACCTCGTATTGTACTATGAATATCTGCTACTAAATATGAAATAAATATACAATCCTACCATTGGTTTTGCACATGGAGATATTCCTTTCAAAATTCAGTGATCATTTATTGTCTGGTACAATCCTTTTGAGAAATATACAACACTTTATACCGCTTTATACCCCCATGCTCTGCAAGCCTGTTCATTACGGTTCATTCTGGTTTAATTGTCGGCTCTTTTATCCAATAGAGTACATTATAACCTTAGCAACGGCATATGCAATGTCTTACTGGGTGCTTTGAACAATTAATTAGAGACCAGCGTAGCGGCAGTTTTCGTTTTAACTGCCTAATATTACGCATGCTCTACAGAATATGCATTCACCGACTGGAGTTTTCCCTTCCCAATATGTAAGTAGTACTGCTTCTAAAATGCGGTTGGTCTCGTTGGCTAAATAAGTACGTTAGTTTTTCCACTCGACCACTGTCTTGTCCAATATGATTGATAGGCCTATTGTTATTTTCGCATTTTGTGTGCATTTCACATACTGTAGTGCAATCGTTCATTTTGTTTTATGTTAGTTTACGATTTTCATTAAAGATAAAACATTTGGCAGCATTTTGCAGATGGTGGAATACTATTTTATTTTCATGTTATCGTACATAATATAGGCTATGGCGTATATACTTGTCTCTTAGGGCATGAAAAATGCTCATTCCAATTTACTGTGCGCTGATATGTGGTAGATTAATGTAAAAAAAGTTTTGGAGTCATTATGAATGGGAACATTAAAAAATAAATAATACAGAAAAATGCAATCCTGGGGCAAAAGTATACATACTGTAGAGTACAGGTAAAAGTGATGTTTTATTGAGGTACAAGAGTGAATGATTAGGCTACATATTTAGGTGTATGTCAATTTGATGTCAATGTTTTTATCTTAAACCATCAGAAGGGGCATATTTATAAGCTTTATAATGGACAAACCAAATTATATTAATTTTAAGACACCCCTTTGCATTTGTGGCACTTTATTTTGACTTAAGTTATGAAAATAAACAAATCTAAGTTTGTATTGTAATTGGTACACCTGTCTTATTTCATTTAAGCCATTTACCAAGTTTCTGTGTTGCTCACTCCTGGATTTATAAAGCCTTAAACAGAGCACCCCCTAAATAGGTGAGAATTTATCAAATTTGCACAAAGGGAATAAGGACATTGAAACATATGTATTATGCTCCCTTATTATCTGATAAATCCCTCAGAACTCTGTTGAGCATCTGTACATGAAAACAGAGAAGCCACTCGCTTTGCTACCGAGGCAACACTGCAAAACTTTCAATACAGCCACTATTAATTCAAGTTCTGTTCTAGCTGATAACTTGCAAACTTTTACAAACCAAGATACTGTGAGCTCATTATACATGCTGCATCCCACCACCAGGGTAAGTGGCAAGACTGATGTTAAGGCACAGGCAGGTATCTGGGTTTAACTCCAACTCTCAAGTGATCAAATGAATAGTGGAAGAAACCCAAATGATTGACATAATTAAACCAAATGTGGGGGGGAAATCTGATTTGTGAACTAGGTAAGTCATAACGACTCAAAAATGGACTACATTGATCTGAAGTTTAACTCTCTTGAACAGGCTTTATATCTGGACACGAGGGGCCACATGTATAAACAGTGCTGAGAAGAAAAATGCCCTCAGAAAGCTGCGTAAGCGAGTTTCCACACAGAAATTCAGATGTATAAAATAAGAGAATCTGCATACCTCTGCACATGCTGTACACCATGTGTACGCAATGGTTGGAGTCAGTGTGATATGGCGACACAGTGATCAAAAGGCAGAGGGAGAAAATGCAAAACTTTGCGTAAGCAGATTTCCGACTTTCTCCCTGAGCATTATTTTATGCATTCTTTTACTCAGAGTTTTATACATGTGTCCCCAGGGGTGATACGGTATGAAAATGGTAGAATTTGATTATGCGTGAATAGGCTGGGGCAAAATACACAAAGACATGATGAGCTGTGTGGTTTTTATTTTTATTTTTTATTATTATTTTTTAAATTGGTATCTTATACTGTGTCCTGTGCATGGAGCGTCTGTAAACTAAATCTGTAGTAAGTAGCTGACTGCTAAATTCTCTTTGTGGCCTTCAATTTTGGAAAGCATGTTAACATTTATTTTTCATTGAAATGTGCCAACATATATTTATTTTGTAGTGAAGACAAAACAAAAGGAAATTGGAGAAAACTGTTCCAGGAATAAAGGTGGAGTGGTTGGGGGCTTGGCACTTTTAAATCCCTGTAGCTGAGTTTTGAAGATTTAGAACGGGGAATATTCCAACACAGCAGCTTTTGATCTGCTTACTGCACATAAATATACTGTAGTTCACTCCCCTCATATAGAATAAGCAGTTTCACCTTGTGCTCCCTGGTGCTTCCCAGAAACTGATGTTTATGCACATTTAATAGTGAAGCGAGCTTGCATAGTCAGGAGAAGCAGTTTGGCCAGATTTAACTGGATGTTTATTTAGAATTGCTCTCATTAGTTGAACTTCTGGCTTCTTAATTGCAAAATAGTGCTGGTAGTCATTTTATTTGTCTCCCACAAAGCGTCCCACCATTCTCTCCTGGCAGCTTAGTGGTTATGAATGTACCTATGCCACTGACACCCCTCTCCCTTACCCACACTGCTTTATTGTGCTGAAAAGCGTAGCCCACATCGGGATTGCAGGTATAAATGATAAATTGTTACAAAGGATGCCATAATGCATTGACTAAGAAATTCACATCCCTGGTCCCTTGCCCTGGCTGTATGTACACTGCCCACAGAGCTCTGTTCATTTAAAAAGGAGATTTGTCAGAATAACTCCATAAAGATTGACCTTTGCAGCTGGGTCAGCTGAAAAGATTGAGCCCAGTGGGGTTTAAATGATAACTGGTACTGAGAGAGTTGTTTTGCTCTCCCACACACTAGCCTGGGTAACAGTATTTAGATTCAAGTTATTAAAGTTGGATTCTACAGTAGTCATTATTTTGCCTTGAAAGTGTTATGCAATGTAAAAGTGCAATACAAAGCTCTCTTGTGAATTGTGGTATTTTTTTAATGACTCGACATCACTTTGTGGAGTGCAGATGAAGGAATTGCATTGCATGCGTTTTTCATTTACGTTGAAGGAATGATAATGGTCATATGGGAATTACAATAGTGTCTGAATGCAGATCCTAACTGGCCCATTTTGTGAAGGTGACTCCGAACCAAACTCTTGCAGGCTCGTCACCCACTTCTCTCTCTTTTATAATAGTTTTTGAACGGTTTGTGTGCTAATTAGTTCAGCGATGATTTAGGCTAGGAAAAGCAAAAGACAAAACGGCTCTCTTTCAAACACAAAGAGAGGATATCTGGACTGGGAATATGTGTTTTTGTGGTTAACCAGCTGAGTTTGGCTCAAGGAGTCTTTCCCCATACTTGTAGTTTTTTTTATAGACGCCTGTCCTCATTTGGGTCATGGATTAGTCAATTTTCCATCATTGTCCCACCTTTTAACAGTACTAAACTTCACAAAGTTTTATTTTTGCCTTGAATTTTATATCTCCCTTCAAGTGTCTAAGATGGTATTTTCTAGCATGTTCCAAGTCCCTAGTCAGTTCTTTATTGTTTTTGGTTTGGTTTGTTTTGTCAGCCCAATAGTTCTGTAAAACAAGTCAGATTTGCATGACTGCTTGCTAACCCCTTAGCGCAGATGCCAAATTTGGTCAATTCTCACCGATTTAGGGGGTGTTCTGTTTAAGGGACTTGGAATGGCTTAAATGAAACAGGACAGTTGTACCATTTAGATTAGTTTATTTTCATAATTTAGGTAAAAATAAAGTGCCACAAATGCAAAGAAATCTTGGCAAAAATGCAAAAAAAAAGAAAAGTAAAACTGTAAATTTCCTGGATCATAAACTCACAAGTGTGCAAAATCTGAGGGTGATATGCGGAACTACTAGAGATCTATGATGCAAAATATAGGCAGTGTACCCTGCTGTCCCTTAGTGTGTCCAACCGTATACAAAATGGCTAAATTGTGCACTGCTGTAAATCATAAAATAATGATATAATTAACTACAAATCAACTGTTTTAGCACATAAAACTCACTTTTGCATCATTTTCAAGTGGGAATTACAAATGACTTTTCATCAGTATAGGGGGATAGATATATATGGGTCTAAACACTTACCCAAGACCTGTTATAAAATGAATAAAATATTTTTTGTCCATTATAAAGCATACACATTCATACTCACTCTAAGGAAAAATTTACATTCATCTAGCATATATGCACAGTAAATTTGAATGTGTATTTTCCATTCCCTAAGTGACAAGTATTGCCCAGGGAGATACTAATACGCCATAAAGTGTATATTATGTACGATAAGATTACAATAAAATAATATTCCACCATCAGGAAAATGCTGGCAAATATTCTAGCTTAAGGGCAAATCAAACATAAAGCATGACTGAGCCACCTATGAATGCTTGCACTACACTATGTGAAATTCACTCAAAATGCAAAAATAACAATATCGAACATATGGCACAACACTGGTGGAGTGGAAAAACTAACGTACATATCTGAAATATCACAAGCAGTAATGTTAATACTTACATTTCGAGGAGGGAATGTCCCTCATGCATATCCCTCAGGTATATTCTCAGACAGAATCAGTGCTATGGTATCTTGGTAACTATGGTATCTTCTGACCTTACCCACTCTAAAAATCCATATAAGCAGGTGAGGAGATTATCTTGCCTTGCTGACGAGTTAGTAAATTAGTAAAAAGTTGGGAAAATAACAGGAAACAACTATTACGCCTCAGCGAGCGAATGTACATTCTAAGTTGTTTGCGTAAAACTAAACTAATAAAACTAGAAATGCCGTTACGCTCTGCTGTAACTTATTGTCCAAAGCATCCAGTGAGACATTGCAAACACCGTTGCTAAGGTTATAATGTCCTATACTGGATAAGAGAGTCGTCAATGAAACCAGAATTAACTGGAATGAATGGGACTTTGCAGAGCGTGGGGGGTATTAAGCGTCAACGTTTCAGATAGTGTAGTAGCGTTATAAAGTTGTGTTTATTTCTCAAACGGATTGTCCCAGACAATAAATGACCACTGAGTTTTGAAAGGGACATCTCTATGTGTAGAACCTATAGTAGGATTGGATGTGTCTTTCATATTTAGTAGCAGATATTGGTCGTAGAATGACGCGGTATTATTACACAAGAATTTTGCATGTTTATTTTGCATTTGAGTAAGCATGGCTTTTCACAGCTTTTTTGCCATATGATCGGGCTATTGTTGAGTTTATCTTGTTGCTATGATGGAATACGATTTTTTGGTGGTGAAAAAATATTTTTATGAACTCACATATAGACGCTATTGTCCACTGTGTCACCCATGGGTAAGTATAGTTGCAGGCGAGACTGGGTGGGGGGTTTCTCGTTAAATAGCCTTGCTATGGGACAATAGTGACACTTAGAAACTCCGTATTCGGCAGAGTTGTCACGAATAGTGTACTAATAAGGCTAAAACACAGAGTTTGTTTTTTCCACTCATAGTTTGGTTACAGGAGAAATTAATATCTGAGTTGACCTAAATCTTGGCGCCGGCGTCATGGCCACTAAGGGGTCTGCGCAAAGGGGATAAACTGTACCATTAAAGGTGTGAATCATGTGCTGCAAATATAAATACAAGCTGGGATTCGGCAGCCTTTTATTGAAAGTGCAGCCTCGTGCAAGATGTTTATTCTGGGTCAAGACCTAACCATGCCAGCATTGCCAGAGTGTCATGCCAGGGGAGAGAACAACCTGATTATTGTTCAGCTGAGAAGAAGCCCTTGGCGTGGCTTCTTTCGCGTCCCTCAGACGTGTGACCTGGTAGGAACATGTCGTCCAGTACCATGGTCAAGTAAAATCTTCTACTGATGTCGTTTGAACTTTGTATTCGGTTATTTATGGCAAACTGTGTTTCGGTTTCTGTCAGGCCCGGAGCCTTCCGTCTGAGTGCAGGCCCTTTACATGTTTTCTTAATGTCGCACCACCCCAGGTGCGTCTTCCCAGCCATCTACGGGTCACTGATCCAGTCTGTGCAGACTCACAGAGGAACACCTATACCTTCTACCCAGCTCCTTAAATATTAAATAAACCTCTTCAAGCAGTAAAGAACTGAAGAGGAAGTTGGCTTTCCTTTATAATTGTGTTGGTCTTGTCACTTTAAGATGGTTGGTGCTGTAGGCTTTGTGAATTGCATTAGCTTAAGGAGTAAGTGCACCCACTATCTCAGCCTGTCTCTGCCTACTACACAATTTCTCACCTCAAATACTTTCAGAAACATATTTTAGTGGACTATTTAGGTGGAATAAGAGAGTTTATGAACAGGACGCCACGTTGTTCCGGTTTAAAAACATGGAGCCGAAACCAAAGGACCATAGTGCGTCTAATCAATCAGGTGCTGACTATTTCCGTTGTGGGCGGCAAGTTCCATATGACGTAGAGGTACCTCCAAAGAGGTACTCTGACATCACGATTGGGGCGGGGGCAGAGTGGGGAGCAGAAAGGAAAGAGGGCAGCACAAAGATGCTTTTCTACCAGTTTCTTATGATATACAATATTATTTCAGAATTATTGAAATGACGGAATGGATGAATAAGTTTCATTATAAGGTAGGCGTACAAACACGTTTACAGCTTTAAAAAAGTGATCAAGAGTACTTACCCTTTAATTCATTAATGTGTGTGTGTCTATGTGTGTGTGTGTGTGCGCGCATTAACACAGTTTAATAAAATATGAGTTCATAGCTGAGCCCAGCCCTCAGGCTTTAAACTTTGAGCAGTTAGCCTATTTTTATTTTTTTCGTGCCAGAAAAAAATTCTGGAATTCTGTCAAATGCAGCTGGGGAATGGAATTCCTGAATTATTTTCCTGGATACTTCAAATTGTCTGTGAGAAGTGTTAATGTAGCAGTAATGTGGTCTTAGAGCAACATAGTGACCATATCAGCAGTGGTTGGGCATTTCCATACATTTGTAATTAAGTTGTTTGTTGTGTGTGTTACTGCTTTTCTGTAGGGCTTTTTTCTTATTATTTACTTTAGATTACGTTTTCCACTGCATGTTCTTGCATAGCAGTGATGTCATATTAAGTTGAGTGCAGTTTACACTTGTGAAGAGACTGATTTCTCTGGTTTTCAGCCCTTTATATGAACGGTTCTGTTGATTTTCCAGCGAGCTGAAATATTTATAGCCAGCTGGAATGACCCCATCATCCCTCATGTTATATCCTGTTAAATACTCTACTCATGCTAGGCACGCATTTCTCACAGGTTTATTTTTTAGCACCAATTAAAGAGCATGATTATTGACCTTATTTCATGAAATATGGGCAAAATCTGTTTATTCAGGTCGCCTTTTGTCACTTTGTATTCTGGGAGTCTTTGTTTTAAGTCCAAAGCTAGCAAGCAGAAACAGCTAAGAGTTTGCCAACATAGGCTCCAACATAAATATATAATAGGCCTATCTCCTTAAGTTGTCCATAAAATTTTTAGCTGTATTTATTCAACGATGGTTGGGGTGAACATTTTAATGATTTGTAAAATTTGATAGAATTTCTAATAAATTGTCAAATTCATGTGAATTCAATTAGGAATTCTCTGGAAAAAATATAAAACACAAAAATATTTCTGTGAAAATTAAGCTTTTTATTTGTGAATGAGAGAGTACTTTGTTTAATGGTAGCTTAACTGCATTTTCAATACAAAAATTGTGTAATAAAATAAGTTTATGGATTATTGATTGTGTTTGTGAAGGTGGTTTACTTTTTCCCCCATCCAATATATATGGGAAAATAACTGCTCAGATATGTTCTCTGCCCAGCTGAAATTTACTCGGCAAACATTTTCTGTTCTCCACACGTGGGTCAGCTCTGGAAGAATTCGAGGAATGTATAACAAAGAAAGGCTCTAGTGATACTTTTTGTGTTGGTTTAGTATTCGGTTGAGAGTTCAGGACTGGTTTACATTGTTGTTTATCAGACTGTCTGTTTTGATGTGTCACATTGTGATGTTTTACATTACATTTACATTTACATTACAATCATTTGGCAGATGCTTTTATCCGAAGCTACGTACAATATGTGCATATTGAAGGTCATTGACGCGACTACAAAGCAAATCCGACAAAGTACAACTTTCTCACAGCGTAGGAGCTATCCCTAGTAATGAACATGAGTAGTACACACAGTCAGCTATACATTCTGAACTAAAAATAACCAAAAACACAAGTTAAATAGAAAACAAGCAGAAAAAACAGGAAGCGAGTACTATAGAATGGCCCTATATAGGTATTTTAGTCGAGGTGGAGTCTGAAAAAGTGCGTTTTCAGACCACGACGAAAAACAGACAGTGTTTCAGCTGAGCGCAGCAGAGTGGGGAGTTCGTTCCACCACTGGGGAGCTAGGGTGGAAAAGCTCCGCAGTCGGGACGAGCGGGAGCCGTTAACACGGAGGGGGGAAGTGCAAGTCGCCCTACAGCAGCAGAGGGAAGTGGTCGAGCAGGAGCGTAGTGCTGGATTAAGTCCTGCAGGTAGGAGGGGCCTGACCTTTTGGCTGCAGTGTAGGCCAGGGTCAGAACTTTATTTATTTATTTATTTATTTCGGCATGTATATAATCACATTTCATCACATTTCTGAAATATGCCTTGAACAAATACAGTACCTGCCGAAAAGGGATACGGGAAAAAAGCAGACTGCTTATCAAAGTCCCGCCCCAATTCCCTCACAATTTTAAATGTTCATATTATACATTTGATTAAAACAGATTCTTTCGTATCACAACAGCATAGCTGAATTTTCTTTATAGCACTTTGCTATAAAGAACTTTGAACCTGATCCTGGCCACGACCGGCAGCCAGTGGAGTGACCTCAGCAGGAGGGTGACGTGCGATAACTTCGGGAGGTTGAACACAAGCCGAGCAGCCGCATTCTGGACCAGTTGTAGGGGCAGAATGGCGCAGGCTGGTAGGCTTGCGAGAAGGGAGTTGCAGTAGTCCAGACGTGAGGTGACCATGGTCTGGACAAGAAGCTGGGTGGAGTAGGTGGTCAGGTACGGCCGAATTCTCCTGATGTTGTACAAGAGGAACCTGCAGGACCGTGCCGTTGCCCTGATGTGTTCTTTGAAGTCCAGCTGGTCATCCAGGACCACCCCCAGGTTCCTTGCAGAGCGGGAGGCGGTCACCATGGTTCCGTCGACAGTGATGGACAGGTCTAGGAGCGGGGAGGTCTTTTATGGCATGAAGAGCAGCTCAGTCTTGTCAAGGTTGAGCTTCAGGTGATGGCTAGACATCCACTCAGAGATGTCAGCCAGGCAAGCAGATATCCTTTCCTTTACCTGTGGGGTAGAGGCAGGGAAAGAGAGGAAGAGTTGAGTGTCATCAGCATAACTATGGTAAGAGAAGCCATGTGAATTAATAACCAAACCAAGAGACTTAGTGTAAATGGAGAACAGCAGAGGACCCAGTACATGTTTTGCTTCGCCATGTGAAATGGACTTTTGTAAATCACTTTGGCTAAAACTAAGCGTCTGCTAAATGGCTAAATTGTAAATTGCCCCGATTGGAAAAAAAAAATAATAATAATTTTGTATGGTATGCTATGATGTCTCACTGTCTCACTCCCTCAAGCAAAGGGTCTGGGTGATCACAACACTTTACAGCAGGCATGTTGCTGCTCTGAATTTTGCACATTCTCCAATATCATTCCACTGGCTGCGCTGGCCCAAACCTCGGTCTCATGGGGTACCTCATTGATCCTGTTTTACATGAAGGGGTGAGAGGGTCAGCATGACAAAAAATATTTTTAAATCTTCAGTTTAGGCATTTCTCACACTTTTTTTTTTTTTTTAAGAAAAACATGTACAAAAGGTGCGAATTTACATGGTAACTTGTAGCAAACTCCCAGACGGCTAGAAATATTTACTTGGACATTGACTTGTCTCTGGTTGCTTGTTGACGTTGGACCCACATGGAGGATTTTTCAATGAAGTGGTCAGTCAAATTAATTAGTTTTTACAGAAGAAAATGCAGTACACAGTCATCATGGGGTTTTGATGGTTAATGAGCAATATAAGGCGCCTTTCTCGACCATTTTGAAAAGCGGCATTGGTAGAATAAAAACTGTCATCTGATAGGTGCTCACCATGAATATTTAAATCTGGTGGTAATGTGACACCCCATGTCCTAGTAGAGAAGGACAATCAGAGAAGAGGCTTCAGAAGGTTATGGTCCAGACCTTATCTGCACAAAAGACTACTGTAGTGATTTGAGTGGCAGAGTTGTCCAATATGTCCTCCATATTTACCTCAGCCTTGGGAAAGGGGCATGACTTGTTGGACATGACTGTATGTATTTTCTCTCCTCTGTGTTTTTAAGGGGTGCAATGTTGCGAAAAGGGGGTTTGTGTTCCATTACTCTTGAATTGCTTGTTGTCAGGCTCTGAGGTCATTTCCTGTGTGATTTCATGTCTATTTAGTATAGTGTACCTCCGTGTTTTGGTTGCCAGACATAACATTTGGAGTCACGGAAAAGGTACTTTGTGGGACTAGGATTGGGCAGCACTGTGCTGCTGTCATGGCATTAGACCAGATGCAGGCATTCTCTGCAGCGTTATATTAGACCAGATGCAGGCATTCTCTGCAGCGTTATATTAGACCAGATGCAGGCATTCTCTGCAGCGTTATATTAGACCAGATGCAGGCATTCTCTGCAGCGTTATATTAGACCAGATGCAGGCATTCTCTGCAGCGTTATATTAGACCAGATGCAGGCATTCTCTGCAGCGTTATATTAGACCAGATGCAGGCATTCTCTGCAGCGTTATCTCTGTTATTGGCAGAAGGTGGAAGCGCAGGACGTCGTTGGCCGAGTAACAGAGAGACAAAAAAGTCTGTAAGGGAGAAACACTACAAAGGCTACAAAGGCTCAGCTGTGTGCCTGCCTGTATGTCAGAATGCACCCAGCCGCCCTTTTTCTTTCTCTCTTTATTGTTTTCTTTATTTTTTTATCTTTGGCCAAGATAAAACCTGCTTCTTTCTCTGGTCCAGCAGTGCCAAGGCTGCGGCAGTGATGCAGTAGTGATGCAGTTGGGTTCTGTGAAGCACACGAGTGGGTGTCAGTATGGATTAAATTATGGGGATTTAGGCTTCTCTCTGCAGAGCTTCAGTAGCTGTAGGATTGGGGAGGGCGGGGGGGGTGCTATGATGAGCCGGTTGAAGCCATGTGGTAGTTTGGCACAGATACATTCTCCATTCCCTCAGCCCGTTTGTCTCTGCCCACAGCTTGGTGTCAATCTGCCAGAGCTGGGATGGTGGAGGAGTCAGATCGGTCACGTGACCAACGCCGTGTGCCTCCTGATGCCTTGTTTTAAAGGGAGTGGACAGCCAGTTCTTCTTGGCTGTGCTGTTTTAAAGAGCCGTGAATTTTGTACTCCATCCATTCAGTGCTTGGAGCAGAAGTATTTTGGAAAGAAACACTTACCATAATTTAACACAGATGTCACACTGCCAAAGCTGTGGAAGCCCAGATTTCAGAACCACAGGCCTGGTCCAAGTGGAGGTTTTCCCCCTTGGATGCGATTGATCACGTGACACGATAACATATACTCCCTTTCAATTGATAGGTATCCAATGAATTGGATTGCCAATATTGTATCAGAAACAAGTAGTTTCTGTTGTATTATATTGGAATAGTATTTTTGTATTGCAGTTTCATGGGGAAAAACAGGCTTTGCTTGTAAGAGTTTATTGGCTTGTTTTGGTTGTGCAGAAGCGAAGCGCGTGTGAGTGGCAGCATTGTCTCCCACTGCTTCTGTGGACACAGGGCTTGTCTGTCGCTCTCCCCCACTACCCCCCCCCCCCCCCCCCCATGTAGAACGGCCGGTGACCTTCAGCATGCGCTTTCTGCGCTGGGGCGTTGTGTATGTTTCTGTACGAACGCGCTGTATACTTCTGTTACTCTCCCCCAGCCTGTCGCTCTCTCTGCGCAGCCAAGCAGTGATAGCGGTATGGCATAGAGCGGTAATCCCGGTTTGTCACAGTTTACAATCAGCGGCTCCCCAGGTTAGCGTCTGTGTTCTGATACGGGGCCCAGCGACAGAGATGGGGGGGGGGGGGGGGGGCGGTGGAGGGGGAGGGGGGAGGGGGAGGGGGAGCCACAAGGGGGCCTTTTCATCCGTTCCCCGGACACAGAAACGCTCTCTCGCTGTCGTCTTGCTCTGGCAGGGTGTCAGCCGGCCGGCCGAAAATGTGGGTCACGCTCTACACCCCAGAGCGGCGCCACATTCTCTCTGCATTCTCGGCCGCAGAGGGGAAGCGGAGGGGCTCTGCTTTCCGTGGGGGGAGAGAGCACCTCTTTTCAGGCTGCAGCTGTTGGACAGTATCGCCGCCAACACTCCCCCTCTTTTTCTCTCCAATGCTGCGTTTCCACTGGCTCCCCTTTGCTGTGGGTCAGATACCTAAAATCAGGCAGAAGTTGTTCCACTGTAATCTTAACTGGGCAAACACTATGTAGGCGGAGGGAAAAAAATACAAAATCGAACTACTTTTCCAAAATATCACAGTTGCACAGTGTATTAAAAAAGCAGCATAAGTCCTTTTACATGCTTACATGCATTTGTTTCAGTGGATAGAGCAGAGGAAGCTTTTGGGGGCACTGGAGATGCATGGATCTGATTAATCTGACACTCCAATTCACTGGTGAGTCACTTGTCAGGTGGCTGCTGTGTCCAGATGAAATCACTGTTCTGTACAGCTAGCTACCCAAAGACTTGAGCTCTCTTGGTTCAGAACCTCTGTCCTCCCTGCCACCTCTTTCATTTACTCCGCTTTTTAATCCCACTGACCTCAATACAGTTTCTTCTCAGCAGCGTCTGCCGTGAAACTTAATCCTGTTTTATCTTTGGACAGCTGTCCTAAAAGTCAAAGATTCAGGCGGAAGTCTCACTTGAGCTGACTGCCAGTATCATAAACTAGCCTGTTCATGTTTTTCTCACATTTTATAGTAGAGTGTTTAACTGTGGAAAAAATGTGTCATTTATATTGCTTTCTTATACAGTATTATGGCTAATATAGACTAAAACCGATGAGCTGGATCAACTCATGTTTGATGTGGACACGACAGCATCCAAGCTGAATCCCAATTGGAATGACTCTTAGAGGTAAATTAAATCAAAGCTAAAGAGGGGTTGAGACTTGCATATTAATGCAAGTCTCAGCTTAATGCAATGCATGCATATTAATATTAATTTGTTCAAATACAGCGATTTGGTAAGGATAACCTGAGGTTTTTCCCCCCATGGTTACCATCACAGTAACATTAAATCACCCCTTATGCCAAACAGGCATTAAAGATAGCTCAAGGACAAGTCTGAATGTGCTTATGTCCCAGGGAGAGATGAGGAGCCACACCCATTTGTGAGTGACCACTAGGGCATGTGCAGTGAAATCAAGCCAGAATAGTACTCTAGGAAAAGCTATAGGTCTCTAACCTTTCATATTCTTTGTTTTGTTATCCTTGGGTAATAGATTTCTTTTTTTTCTTTTTTTTTTTACATTTGTTGCAATGTATTTCCTATAGATTTAGGCTACATTTGTGAAATTCACTATGTAATATTTTGAAAAACATGGTTCAAATGATAATATCACTGCTGGCTATATTTGCTGCATCTCATTACTGCAGACCTTACAGGGTTAAATAAAATTATATTATGTTGGTCTTTCTCAGAAGGCACTAACCGAGACCACCCAAGTATTCGTTGCCAGCTGTCCAGAACAGTGATTTCATCAGGACATCAACAATATTCTACTTTGGCAAGCTACTCAACAGTGAATTGAAGGGTCAGATTAATCAGGTGGGCCCATGAAAGTTCATCTTAAGGGGGTATTTGGTCAGTAGCACTTTTGCAGTAGATGAGCCTCCATCATCTGAAATTCAAAAAGAAATGTGGATTGAACTAGAGAAACTATTAGTATAAATAATATCTTCCCATTTTAAGAAATGAGTAGAGCTGATTTCCTGTGCTGTTTATTTTCTGCAGCCTTTTTTGCTCATCTTTATCAAGAATTTCTGAGGGCACTGTAATTAAGGCGACTCAGCAGAAATAGGCCTATTTTCTGAGGTGGGGCCTCTGTGCCAACATGCACTACATGACCAAAAGTATATGGACACCTGGGGGTTATACTACGAAGCAGGATTACTTAGTTAGCTGGATAACTGCACTGAGGAAAACCCAGAACAGCTGTTTTTACTTTAGTCCATGTTCCAGATTTGGGAGGGTTCCGGGTTTTACTCAGTTCAGTTATCCAGCTAACACAGTGATCCTGCTTCGTAGTATACCCCCCTTCTCATCCAACATCTCATTCAAAATCATGGGCATTATTATGGAGTCCCCCTTTGCTACTATTACAGCCTCCACTCTCATGGGAAGGCTTTCCACAAGGTGTTGGGACATTGCTGTGTAGATTTGCTTCCATTCAGCCAGAAGAGCATTAGTGAGGTCAGGCACTGATGTGGGGCGATTAGGCCTGGCTCACACTCGGCTTTCCAATTGATCCCAAAGGTGTTCGATGGGGTTGAGGCCAGGGCTCTGTGCAGACCATTCCTTATCGATCTTGACAAACCATTTCTGTATGGACCTCGCTTTGTGCACGAGGGCATTGTCATTCTGAAAAAGGAAACTGCATTCCCTGAACTGTTGCCACAAAGATGGAAGCACAGAATCGTCTAGAATGTCATTGTATGCTGTAGCATTAAGATTTGCCTTCACTGGAACTAAGGGGCCTTGCCCCATGTAAAAGAGCACCAGACCAAGGGGTGTCTGGATACTTTTGGCCATTTTGGGCCTGATTTACGAAGATGTTTAACATGTGCAAAACCTTTTAGCACATGCAAAACTAATAACACAACCAATGATTGGTGCAAAACAAATACCATGACCAATCATTGGTCATGTGCCAGTGCTAAAAGGTTTTGCACACGTAAATCAAGCCCATAGTGTATAATATGAGCTGTTTGTGAACTAGGCCTTTGGAAATGAGTCCTCTGAACCTATGGTATTGAAAGGTGGTTAAGGTCCTAAAAGTTTAATCAAAAGTGTTTTTTAGTATTTTTAAAAAAATGATTCTTTGCATCCTTTGAAGCACAGTCCCACTCTACCATAACACCTATTGACAGGAAAGTAAGGAAAAGTGGCTGCATATGCTAATCTAAGGCTGAATATGGTAATGTAAGCTACAATATATTTCTTGAAGGAAGTGGGAACTGTGTTTGTGTAATTGTTTACTTGAGGATATCAACAAGTAAAGGAGAGAGGGGGAGAGAGAGAGAGAGACAGACAGACAGACAAAGATTGAGATATGTATTTGACAGGATACTGTGAAGATTGAACAGTGTCTGAAATGCAAACAAGCCCAGCTTCCTTGCTGTAGAAGATGGCTCTGATGAATGTCTTACCCAGGCTTAAAGGGATCGTTTTCCCAGCATTGGGTTATTTTTGTTTCACATTAAAGTCCACCAACGACATTCCAGACAGACTAAAAACAGTCATTAAAAATATTTTGTGCTTGATGATGTAAGAGATATCATGAAGAGGAAAAGGAAATCGGGCTATTCGGCATACCGCTGAAGATTTACATTTCAGGCAAAGTAAAGAGAGACATCAATCAGTCTGAGCCATCATTACTGCTATGATTGTGTCAGTTGTTTGAATTCTGCTCTCTCTGCAATTTGTCCCTGTAGAAACTCCATTGTTTCTATTTCATGCAACATCTACTTTTCTGCTGTTCTTTACACCTCATGGCATTTCAGGCATTTAAAGTCTCAAACCATTTCCTAATGTGAATGTGAGTGCCTTTCATCATTTCTGACAGTGAAGATATCTTATTTTAGAGGGGGCTGAGATCATTTTGCACCATAAACTATGCAAATTTCAAGTAAGTCAAAAATGTTGCATTGTATGTATTATATAGCTTATATGTGCTTCGCATTGGCCATTTAATCATCTTAATCTAATGATGAATAACACTGACATCAGAAGAGCATCTGATATTAAAAAATGAGAATTGGTGTCATTAATCTGGGCAGCAGTGTAGTAAAATGGGTAAGAAACTGCTTGTAACCTAAAAAGGTTGCAGGTTCGATTCCCAGGTAGGACGCTGCCATTGTACCCTTGAGCAAGGTACATAACCTGAATTGCTTCAGTAAATATCCAGCTGCATAAATGGATGCGGTGTTGGGGAGGGGGGTTAGGGTGAGGGGTGCAAAAAAGTTGTACGGTCTGGATACGACTGTCTGCTAAATGCCAGTAAAGGTAATCTGTTGTAAACACAGTTAAAATATACAGTATATCTGAGTTATGAATGTTTTGGATGCTGTTCCCCGGCGGCTGCGGCACAAACGCTTCCCCTCACAAGAGCATAATGTTTTACTTTGGTTTAACTGGTACTGCTGCCTCGGGTATCAGTGTCCAGTGTTCAGTAACTGCTGTCTGTGAAGGCACAGCTCTTTTGCAACCCAATCTCTCAGGGTTTTAATAATAGATTCTGGCACTGGCTTGGTTTTCCAGAGAAGCTGTTTGAGGTTGCGGGGAGCAGAATGCGTGGAGGTGGAGTGAGTCAGCATTTCTGTCTCTGTTTTGCAGGGCGGACACTGAAGGCTGGGGAGGCTGCATTTCTGCATGCTGTTAGCACATATTTTTACACACGGCACACTAACCTAGTACCCAGTACCCGATCACTCAATCCCCTGAGCGATGTGCAATTATGCTCTCTCAGATCGTCATTAAGCACCGAGCACATTACACAATGTGGCTTTTATAGGTCATTATTGGTCTTCAGTAGGCATATTAATGTAATGGTTGTGTGTTAAATGGAATGGAGCGCTATATAAATAAAATAGAATTTAATTGAGCTGAATGTTAGTTTTTACAGGAAGACAGTCTGTTTATAGCCACTACTTTCAGTGCATGTTTAAGCCTGTCATTGATGCACACTCAGTTAAATTCACTGTGTTACTGGCTGTCTTGGATGTGTCCTTGTGCCCTCTGTGATTGTTCATCCCTCTTGCCAGTACGACCTTGTTCGCTGTTCCGCATAGGTAAATTTGCAGAATAAATAAATGAGCAAATTCATAATCATATGATGTAATTTTAATAATATTCTTTCATATATAATAATAATAATAATTGTTTGTGTAATTTAAAAAAATTACACATAAATTCTAATATGAATAACCGTATAGTGCATTGTAAACACAAATGCATCTGTGCCAACCGTTTCTCTCCCTGGTATAACCTGACAGTGTCCTTATCGCCCCGCCCCCACTCCCTTTGAAGCTTTGCCTTTATTGATTACTTGTTATTGTAAGAGGAGTAAAATAAGATTTAATGGGCGTTTAGGCTTCTCCAGAGATGTTTGGCACCATTTCCATGTTCAGGTGCCTTAGTAGCAGTTTAAATTACTGCAGCCAGGGATTGGCCAATGGAGGACCTGGACTGTACTAATCATCCTGTTTAACATGTGCGGCAGTTGGAAGTTTATGTGTACACATTTAACCAATTACTTACTCTCCTCCATTTCCAGTACGTCTTCAATGATCTGAGTGGCTCGGTATCTCTGGCTTGGGTGGGGGACGGAACAGGGGTGAGTATTTCAAGTACTTCCTTTTATTGGGTGTGACGTGCTGCTTCCTGTTACACCGGGTGGTGTGTCAGTCTGTAACAGTGGGTGGTGTGTCAGTCTGTAACAGTGGTTGGTGTGTCAGTCTGTAACAGTGGTTGGTGTGTCAGTCTGTAACAGTGGTTGGTGTGTCAGTCTGTAACAGTGGTTGGTGTGTCAGTCTGTAACACTGGGTGGTGTGTCAGTCTGTAACAGTGGTTGGTGTGTCAGTCTGTAACAGTGGGTGGTGTGTCAGTCTGTAACAGTGTGTGGTGTGTCAGTCTGTAACAGTGGTTGGTGTGTCAGTCTGTAACAGTGGTTGGTGTGTCAGTCTGTAACAGTGGGTGGTGTGTCAGTCTGTAACAGTGGTTGGTGTGTCCGTCTGTAACACTGGGTGATGTGTCAGTCTGTAACAGTGGTTGTTGTGTCAGTCTGTAACAGTGGTTGGTGTGTCAGTCTGTAACAGTTGCTGGTGAGTCAGTCTGTAACAGTGGTTAGTGTGTCAGTCTGTAACACTGGGTGGTGTGTCAGTCTGTAACAGTGGTTGGTGTATCAGTCTGTAACACTGGGGGCCCTATCTTACACCCGGCGCAAAGCGGCGCTAACCCAAACGCAAGTGTCTTTGCTATCTTACACCCGGCGGTAGGTTCATTATAACGCCTAACGCTCACGCCGTTTAACTAGCATGTACTCATGCGCCGTTTGGGCGTGTTGGTCTTAAGATGAGGAGTGGCCAGGATTCTTTTTGGCGTATTGCTATCTTGAGTCAGCAGAAAGCACTTGCGCTAGAACCACCACTAACCTGGTCTAAAGTCATGTCGCAGTTGTATACATGTTATTTTAACGGCGCATATAAGTGCGTCTACAAAGGCGTGTGCACAATGCGCGTGCCCTCCTGTCTGTTACACACAGGGGCGTGCACAAGCATGATTAAAATATCAAGATTACAATGTGAAATAGTATTATTGTGTAGCCTATATCAAAAAATACATAATAATAAAAGGGTCCATAGCCTACCTTTCCCTCAGCGAAGGGGAATGCCATGCACATTAAATTGCTTTCAACCCACTCCATCAACATCCAGGCGATGTGCGATGGTACGGGACAATGGCTATCCATTAAAAAGCAGCTGATGACACCTATATCAAGCCTAATGCGCGAATTGTCATTTACACCTAATGCGTGAATTGTCATTCAATGGAAAACTCGCGCACGGCAATAGACGGACATTTAAGTTCTGAAAATGCACTTCAGATGTCATTACAATACAGCTCTGTTTATCTATGAATACAGCCTGTAAGTAAATAGAATGGTTTGTGACTGAAAAAAGTTCAAAACCTTGTCCAGTGAATATTGCATTTATTGTTTTTCAAATAGCCTAGGCTACAGCGGATTCGCTGTGCATAAGGTTTTTTTCGATAGCCTATGGTTAAAAAACGGAGATAAATGTTGTTAGTTTGTTAACTAAATTGTAACCTTAGCTATTCTTCGTCCTTCATATTTTTTAAATTACAGTGACCAGGTTTCCATACTCTCACCGTTTAAAACCCAGCTGATTTCCCCCGTTATTCCATAACTGAACAAAACGATTTTAAAGAGAACTAAGCGTCTAATTAGAAACTAAAACAAATTTGCAGCACGTTACACAATTAATTCACAATAAATTTTAATGCCATTCTCTGTACGTGCGCTGCATGTTCTCTGTTTCCCCTGCTGTAAGTCGCACGTTTCACGGTCTTCCTGGGAAAGTGGATTGTTTTAAAGGATTACGCTACGAGTAAAACAAGTTGGTCACATTTCCATAAACAGGACATTATTAAACAAGGGGAGATATGCGTGAACATATGGGTTGCGAACCTGACAGCTTTATTGTAGGCTATTTAGTGTCATCATTAAGGCAAAATAACGGTATGTATGTTATTAATCAATATTAGCCTACTATGCAGGTAGCCTAATGAACTTTGGATGAAGCTTGAACTTCGAGAACTCCATGAGAACAGCCTCTTGGAATTGATGTTTGACACTTTCATTGCATAATCAAACGAAATTCACTGAACAAGCAGGCTAATTTGGCGTTTTCTAAGGTGAGACTGAAGCCATTGATAGCTTATTCTCAGCTGTTGCAGGTCCTTTTAACGAAATTGAACCGCATATATTTTGTAAAATAACAGCCCTGTCTGGAATTACCGGGAACTCATAGGCTAATGGTTAGTCCGAATAATATTGATCATACTCCATTTAGCCTATTCCTTGATCACACTAAACACGCACGAGCATGTCTATTTCGCCATCATATAAGCAATCCGCCAAGGTGGAAAAGCAGGCTTTTAAAGGGAATGGGATATGACATTTTGATTGGTTTATTGCATGTCACGCCCAAGACACACCTATAATTAATGAAGCGACTAGGTTCAGCCCAGTTGCACCTTGCGCCGTGTTTAGCGCCAAAAAAACACGCCGTTAAAATAGCAAAAGTGGACTTGGACACGCCCAAAATGGACTTTACGCCATGCGCTTAGACTAAGCGCCAAGATCGCCAAATAGGGCCCTGGGTGGTGTATCAGTCTGTAACACTGGGTGGTGAGTCAGTCTGTAACAGTGGTTGGTGTATCAGTTTGTAACACCGGGTGGTGAGTCAGTTTGTAACACCGGGTGGTGAGTCAGTTTGTAACACCGGGTGGTGAGTCAGTTTGTAACACCGGGTGGTGAGTCAGTTTGTAACACCGGGTGGTGAGTCAGTTTGTAACACCGGGTGGTGAGTCACTTTGTAATACCGGGTGATGTGTCAGTCTGTTACACTGAGTGGTGTGTCAGTCTCTAACAACGGGTGGTGTGTCAGTCTCTAACAACGGGTGGTGTGTCAGTCTCTAACACCGGGGTGGTGTGTCAGTCTCTAACAACGGGTGGTGTGTCAGTCTCTAACACCGGGGTGGTGTGTCAGTCTCTAACACCGGGTGGTGTGTCAGTCTCTAACACCGGGTGGTGTGTCAGTCTCTAACACCGGGGTGGTGTGTCAGTCTCTAACACCGGGTGGTGTGTCAGTCTCTAACACCGGGTGGTGTGTCAGTCTCTAACACCGGGTGGTGTGTCAGTCTGCTCAAAGTTTGAAGGAAGGTGGGAGGGAGTGGAAATGGCAGCATTATTTCAGCTTGATTTATTCATCACATTTTAATAATATTTGAAATATTATCGGTCATCACGTAAACTACATCCACATGCAGGGCCGGATCTAGGGGGGGGGCCAGAGGGGCCCGTGCCCCCCCAATTTTTTGCTGTGCCCCCCCAAAACTTAGACCATTGACTTAAAATAATCAATTGCTTTGATCGATCCCTAGAAAAAATCCAAGTTATTATAATTTTTTTTTAACCGATATTTTGCATTTTTTCTCAGTTCAGGAGACTTAGCCAATCATAATGTTCTATTCAAAATATCAAAAAACAACAACTTGGCAATGTATTTCTGATTAGTTGGTTTGGCAGTTTAAAACTGGGAGACGGACCGATCTGCTGTCACTCTCTACATTTGTCGGTGTTTGTCTGTCACTTGAAGAGGTTAACGTTTGCCCACAGCAAAAATAAATAAAAATAATATAGGTCTTAAAGTTATTCTGTTTAAAGAGATACTGCAGAGGCTTTTCTAAGGCCCTTTTTTCCGCTTCAATTTGAACTGAAACTCGTGAGTAGGTGTGGTCATATGACGATGATGCCACGTAGTCATATTATGAATATTCATACGGTCAAGGAGTGAAAGGGTGTGTCTTGGTGAACTGACTCAGCCCCCTTCCAGCTCTCTCCTCACAACTAAATAAAATGGCTGTATTAGTTGAGCAACGTCTTCGCGAGAGGACCCGCGATGTAACCGAATGGTAAAGCTAACGTTACCTAGCTAAGTTAGCTTGTTTGTCTGCCTAAAGTAACGTTACTATTGAATACATTCAAATACACAGCAAAACCCAGTCACACAGTAACGTTAGTATATTGAACATGGCTGGTTGTAGCGCCCTCATAACTTCACTTGGTCCGGAGAGAATTATCATTTATTAGCTAACATTATTCATAAATGATATAGCTAATATAACTAGCTAGCTAAGTTACCAGTTATCTCTGGACCAAACGGGGCTAAACTCACACAATAGACTGCCTTGCATTACCTAACTTATCGATACATTCCGTCCGAGTTACTGACCAACTGGTTACTGGTTTTGCTAGGGCTACATCAAATGTATTATTGCTATCGTTTATTAGCTAACGTTACATATTCATAAAAGATAGCTCACACACACAATAGGTTGCCTTCAACCCCACATTAGCTATTACCTATCAGTAATGTCAACCGTTTGCAAAAGCATTTTTGTTGTAGTTTGTACAGATAACTTGCATGTAAACAGAAACAAACTAATGTCCCAACAGGTGTGCTTGTGGCCACTGCTCTAACCTGTCCCCTCCAGAAAACCTATGTTTCCGTGAGGTTACTGAGGTAACGTTATGTCAGCGTAGTTATGAAGCTATTCTTGATTTGTCTAATACTGCTGTGCCGTAGTCGGGCATGCTTGGCCCAACTGTATAATAGTGGCCAATACATGTGCAATTACACAATGTCACAAATACAATGCAATAGGTATATTGTACTTAGCTGTTTTACTTAGCTGATGTAATGATTACAAAATTACATCCATCACTGTTGGGATGGCACCTGGCTTTAGCGACAGAGTTTTATAGAAGCCCATCTCAAAGCCAGTTAAATTGTGGTAGCAGTCCGGTGTGAAGTGCGCGTTGCACACTGTCACTAGGGCTTTCTTCGGCAAGTCCGCGTGCTCTACACCGATAGCTTGAAGCCACTGGCTAAGTAGCGCTGGGTCTCTCGGCAGATTATGAAAGCTAGCAGAGCCGGCGGCGTTGCACCGAGGAACGATACATCCCTGACTCCTTGGCATAATGCAGGCAAGTTAGCTAAAGATACCAAGTAGTAAGACGTCGTATATGAATAACTGTAGCTCGATATAAGTCGTAATATTAACGTTAGCAATAATACAAAGCAATTCGCATTTGAACTTGAACTAGCTAATTAGCAGTACAAGGGTCTCAGTCTCAGAAGGAAAAAAAAAAAATCGTCGTTCTCTACTTTTATACCACGTGCCCAGCCAAGACCCACCCCTAGGACTACCTCAAGTCCACCCATTTTTATGTTAAGGATTTCGTGACGTCACGAATCCCCGGAAGCCAGCATATTGGTAAGTCTACACAAAAACTCAGATAAAACCATTTTGACTAAACATTAAATTTTCGGACATAAACAGTTGTGTATGATCATAATCTAACTCAAAACATAGGTTTTCAACGGGAAAAGTCGGTTTTTGACTGCAGTATCACTTTAAAAGTTTATAATTAAGCCTGTGTATTTTGAGTCTTGTCTTGTTTCATTTTAGTGGTTTAGTGTTATTACTGTCTGAGGGGCTTAGTGGTGGTGGTTTTACGCAACGTTAGCTAGCTAGTAGCTACAGTACTAGTTTACGTTAGACTAGCTAACCTAGCTAGGTAACGTTAACTGTTAGCTAGCTAATTGTCACCGTTATAACTAAAGCTAACTAACGGTTAGGTCGCTAATGTGTTTTTCTTTCTTTTCTTATTCTCTGTGCTCCACGGTTCTTCTTTCCTTTTGGTGACAGTTACCCTACTTGCTTATACGGTATTAGCCTAAATCATTATGCATCGATTTTTGATTACTAAACCAAAGCACAGTAATGTTAACACAAATGCAGCTCTAGTTGTACATACCGGTAGTTCAGAATCTTCATGCTCAGTATCGGATCCTGTGCCCGGTCCCAGTTCGGAAGAAAAGGCAGTCGGGGGTGCTTCCGTGGATCTCGGCCACGATTTAAATGATAACACACCATCTCAGCCAGTTCTAAAAGTATTTCCCAAATGGGAGTTTGGGAGCAAAAAGGCTCGTTCTTTCAACCCAAGCTGGTATCAGTCACGATCATGGCTAGAATATTCAGTGAAACTAGATGCACGTTTCTGTTTCCCCTGTCGCAAGTTTTCAAGCACAAATGACAGAGATCTAGTTTTTACCAAGACGGGGTTTATTAACTGGAAAACGGCATTAGAAAAGGACTGGGGATTATACAGGCATGCATCTAGCCATAGCCATTTGAATGCTGCACGATCATGGACAGAACTGAACACGAGAGTGGAAACTGGTGACACTATATCATGTCTCTTGGGAAAAACACAGGTTGTGAAGCACCGATACTACATCAGAAGCATAGGGGAAGTGGTGCAGTTTCTGGCTGTGAACGAACTTGCTTTTCGTGGAAGCACTGAAAGTCAGTCCGAAATAAACGATGACAGTGATATCTCTGCTGGGCTGTTCCTGAAATTGTTTGGTAAGGATTCCAAACTTGCTGAAATAGCAAAAAACATCCCTCAGAATGCAAAGTACACATCAAAAGGCATTAAAAATGAGATAATTAATACTCTAGCCAGTATGGTGTTGCATGAGGTGAAAAGAAAATATGATAATGCAGATACAGTAGGGTTCCGCATCAAATGTGATGGAACCAGAGACAGGTGCAATGTTGAGAATCTTTCACTTGTGATTCGGTTTGTCTGTAATTCGGTTCCTGAGGAGCATTTGATTGGTTTACTGGACTTGAGTGGGTTGGATGCAGAATATATAACAACAGAAATGCTCAAACACCTGTTATATATTATGTTAGGCTATTATAGAAAAGTGAGTTAAATGATTTAATATTCCAACAATAGGAATGTCAGTGCCAAAAAACAGTATTGTCTGCCAAGTTTCCTTCTTTTTTTGTTGCAGAGCTGCAAACTGTGCTAACTTCATTTTTATCTGAATACAAACACGCATAATTAGGCCTCAAGAAATACAAATAGTGGCCTCTCTGAACACCCCTACACACATAACATAACATAACATAACAAGGAAAGACGAGAACAGGCCATTCAGCCCAGCAATGCTTGTCTATTCTTACCTCTAAACTGTACTAATAGTGTCTAACACTGAATCAAGCCGGGCCTTGAACACCCCCAGTGTTTCTGCCTCCACCACATGTTCAGGCAAGCTATTCCACGTATTGACCACTCTCTGTGTGAAAAAATATTTCCTAGTGTCTGTGAGAAATGTATTCTTTGCCAGTTTCCATGTATGCCCCCTCGTTCTGCTAACCGAGCTCAACTTTTCCTTTTTTCAAAATTTCCTGTAGTTCACTTTGTTGATCCCTTTAATAAATTTAAACGTCTCAATCAAATCCCCCCCAAGTCTCCTTTTACTAAGCTTGAAAAGTCCTAGCATTTCAAGCCTTTCCTCATAAAACTTATCTTTTATACCCGGGATCAATCTGGTTGCCCTTCTTTGGACCTTTTCCAGCGCCTCTATATCTTTCTTGTAGTAAGGTCCCCAGAACTGCAGACAGTACTCTAAGTGTGGTCTGACAAGGGCATTGTATAGTGTGAGTATGATCTCCTTATATTTATACTCAATACTCCTGGCTATGTATCCCAGCATCCTGTTAGCTTTTTTTTTACCGCTACAGCACATTGACCAGACCCTGATAGGCTTTGATCGACTATTACTCCCAAGTCTTTTTCTGCATGTGCACATTCTAGTTTTGTACCCCGCATAAAGTAAACCTGCCCTATGTTTTTATTCCCCACATGTAGAACGTTACATATAGTTATATTGAATTTCATTGCCAGGTTTCTGTCCACTTCTGGAATTTGTTTAAATCTTCTTGGATTACCTTAGTAGCTTCCAGACAGTTGGCTAAACCTCCCAGTTTTGTATCATCCGCAAATTTAACTAATGTACTTTCAATATCAGCATCTAGGTCATTTATGTAAATGAGGAAGAGTAGTGGACCCAGAACCGAACCCTGTGGAACTCCACTTCCCACTTTACCCTGCTCAGATAAGATCCCTCCTACTACTACCCTTTGTGTTCTATCCCGTAACCAGTTCCGAACCCACTCTGAAATGCATTTGGAAGTCTAAGTATATAATATCATAGGCCTTGCTCCCATCTAGACACACGTGCGTGTGGTTCCAAGGATACACACACACACACACACACACACACACACACACACACACACACACACACACACACACACACACACACAAATATATGCAAACGAGGGGAAAAAGCCACACACAGTGCCCTAAATAAAAAGGTGCCCCCCCTAAATTTCTGTCTGCCCCCCCAATCACAGCAGTCTAGAACCGGGGCTGTCCGCATGTAGTCTGTATTCGATTGCCACGTTTTGAAAAGTTCAAAATTGATTGGCTGTTTAATATATCTTTGGATAACCAGTCCTTGCAAGAATGAGTGATTTTGTGTCATTTTGTATTCATTTCATTCATTACAGGCATTTAGCAGACGCTCTTATCCAGAGCGACTTACACAAAGTTTTATCATTTTTTACATATTATCCATTTATACAGCTGGATATATACTGAAGCGATTCAGGTTAAGTACCTTGCTCAAGGGTACAACGGCAGTGTCGTACCTGGGAATCTAACCTGCAACCTTTCGATTACAAGGCCAGTTCCTTAACCATTATACTACACTGCCGCCCAAAATGTGCAATGAAATAGTTATAATTCTGTGAAACCGTGGAAAAAGCAGGCACCATGGAGCATGTTCAGTAATTCCTTTTTGATGTAATGTCATTCTTGTCAGAGTGAGCTATGAAATCTGGAGCAATCAATAACAGAAAAACTAATAGAAACTCTAGGATATGACATTTGTCTGAATAAGAGTGCCCTCAGTGTAGGAACAAGTTAATTTATCAGAGTGATTGTACCCCCTCAGTACCAGAATTGAATTTTCACAGACTTCCTTGCACTGAGTAATGTTGTAGATAAACCCTTTGTTTCAACGTAATTGTAAAATCTTGCCTTGTTGCTGCAGCACTATTGGAATGCTTGAGCAGTGGTGCATGGGTGTTTAAAAAAAAAAAAACTGGATAATGTTGAGGTGTCAAATTCTGACCTGTTCTGCACTAAGCTGCCACCGCTTGTATGATTTCAAGCAAATTGCATTTCCCAGTCTGAACCTCTCTCTGGTTATAGTGTTTTGTGGGTCCTTTGCCCAACATGAATGAGAGCTTAAGGGTGTAACTTACCCATCCTGGGAATACTATAAAAATTTTGTAGTTTTACCTTTACATTGTAGACGGAAAGTTGTAACCACACAGATCATTCTTGCAAATCAGGGTGTCTCGTGGCGCATCCCGTAAAAGCACCGACACATGGTCATTGCAAGCCGTGTCGTCGCCGGTTCGAAATCTGGCCGTGCGACCTTTGTCGCATGTTTCTCCCTCTCTCTCACTCCCATTCTTCCTGTCTCTCTATACTGTGCTGTCCAATAAACCTGAAAAGCCCTAAAACTATAACTTTAACAAGAAAGAACATTGCAAATCCTTTTGTACGTCCTAGGTAATGTAAAACTACATATGTATGTCTAGGTAGTGTTAAAACTACAAATAAGTAAATGCAATTTACTTGTAATTAATCCTCCTGCCTTGATTCAGATTCTACTTTACCAGGAAGAGTATAAATAGTATTGAGTAATGCAGTCCTACTCAGAAAGACGTGTTTAAGACTAGCCCTTTTTGTTTATGATACAAGTATTGTGGATATAGTGTCATTTTCACTACCAAAAATAGCAGATTGTACATGTGTGCATTTCCTTCCATCAATTGGAAATGTCTCTGCTGTATCGGTTTGGTCTGCTGTGCTCTATGTGTCTCTATGCTCCAGAAAGTGAGGATGTTGTAGGATTGTCTTGGGCTGGCCAATGAGGTAAAACACAGTCAACCACCAAATTTGTAAAACACAGTCAACCACAAGTAAACAGACTGTGGAACTGTCTGTACTGGTTTAAAACACCCATTTACTGAACTTAAATTCCACAAAGGGTAGGGTGGTTTTTCCGGAGTTTCTTGGGTTTCCACTGACTTGGAATCCGCAGCTTCATGCCAGGAGCCCAGAGAGAGGCACTCATCTCTTCCCATCAGTGCTAACTGACCTATAGGATGTTAGATACTTAGGTGTGGGTGCTCCAGCAGAAGTGGCGCTATTGGTACTTCCATGTTAAGACATGTTAAATCCTAACACACTGTTTTTTGTGGCCCGTGGTCTGCTATAGCATTCAGACCATCTAAGTGGCAACTGTTTCCAGCAGCCCTGAGAGGCTGAGTGTAATTGGCAGCAGTGTTGCCCAGGGAGGGAGTGAGGGAATGAAATGATGTGAAATGGCTGGTGAAATGACAGCTCGCCTCCTCTGGTTGGTCAGGTGCCTTGCGCAAAGTGCACCTGAGGTGTGCTCCTCCAGTGCAATGGCTGCTCCTCCAGCTCACCTGGTGGA